>PVLA01006987.1:0-113231 GCA_004027455.1 Hydrochoerus hydrochaeris
GTGCTTGCCATTCAGTTTATGATGCCCAGTACCTTTAACAGGATCTTTTTGTCTTCTATACTGGGTCATTTCCTATTTAACACTAGTTTTAAATCATGGGGTGAAGATTTCTTTGGCCAAGGAAGGTGATAAAACAAAGCTCCACAAAGGCAAACTCTGACAAGCCAGAAGAGTGGAGAGACCATAGGAGAGGGGAGATAAGGCATCAGAGGCTCTTTTGAATTTAGAAGTACACATACTTGTGGGTGCTTGAAACTCCCTGAGTGTTGCAAGTGCTGAAAAGTGATTACAGCAATCTGATAAAGCACAGTTCTTTCAGCGGCATAAACACCTGCCTTGCAAGCGCACAGTCATGAGTTCGATCCCTGGTACCAAAAAAAAAGCACAGTTCTTAACCTTTTAGGGGAAGTCAGGAATCTGTTGAGACAGAGGAAAGCTAAGGTCCCCAAGCTTTGGCTGTACCTTAAGGATCTCGGGCAACACCAGACATAAAGGTTTCTAAATTAAACAAAGGGATCCCAGAGTACTTTGTGTGAAATCATTTGAAGGAAGGAACATCTCACCTTTTTAGTTTTATTAAACTATTTTTCCTTTTCTAACTTCTGATACTTGCAAACAATTACGTGCCCGATTGTACAGCTCCCTCTTTCAACACATTGTTTTTGATCATTATGACATAAGCTCTAAACTGTACTCCAAATTGTACAAATCTTGGATCCAAACTTAGTAAGTAAAATAAGTACTTACAGGATCTTTTCTTTATAGGAAAGATCTTTGTCATTTTATTCTAAGTGGCTGATAGTCACTGCTTCCTAGGGGGTAGCGCTCTTGCTTTTCTCTGTATTTTCTTGAAAGCACCTCTGTCAAAAATGTACAAAGATCACTTTAATGCTGTACTTGGAATTCATCTCATATGTACATAAATCTTCAAACCCATTATTATATAACTGAGGGATTTTAGTGTTCTTAAGAGCATGGATGCATCAAAAAAAATTTTTTTTAAGATTTCTTAGTGTGATGATAGTCAAAGCATGTTGAATTTGATTCAGATGTTTTGTTTTTGTTTTATCTCATGCTTAAAACACTTAAAGACTAACTAAGGTAATCTCATCAGATTTGAGGAGAAAATATGACTTTTACACTTTTTTTCCTAATGTGAAACATTTCTGAAATATACTGGCTTTATTTGTAGCAGCGGATAGCTAGTTTTTTTTTTTCCTCCCCAACTTTAATTTTGAAAAATTGCAAACCTCTAGGAAAATGGGAAAAATGTATAAACTCCTTTACTTACATTTGTCAACGTTTGGCACGTGTGCTTTTTTATCCCTTTCAGTGAATATGTTTGTTATTTTTTATTTATTTTTATTTTTTGTTCACCCGTTGGAAAGTTGCAGGTATGACCTTATGCCCTAAATATTTCAATATTTACCTTTCAGGAACAAAGATACTTTTTAAAATTATTGCAATGTATTCATCACACTCAAGAAATTTAGCATTAATTCAATAGTCTCTAGTGCAACCCAAATTGTCATCATATTATCCTTGACCTTGGTCATTTATCTGAAGCCAAATTCCATTTGGCTTCTATGTCTCTTTAGTGACCTCTCATCTGGAAAAGTCTTCACCTTTTCTTGTTTGAGGGCACTGATGTTTTAGGAAGAATTTAGATCAGTGGTGTTCTAGAGCTTGGTTTTTCTGTTTCATTGTGGTGAGGTTTAGGTTAAACAGTCTTGGCAAGAATATAACCAAGGCCATTCATATTGTGTCTGCTCGTGCTCATGTTAGTTGGCCATGAAAACAGCTTGCTCTAAGATTGGTGTTGTGAAGTTTGGTCACAGGGGTATCTGCCAGATCTTGTAAAAGGGACTCTTTTCCTTTGGGAATGTCCATGGGATCCTATTTGGGGACCATGTGACTAAACTTTTCTCCATTTTTCTTTCACCTGCCAATGGTAATCTTCTCAGGTTTCTTTTGTTCTGGCTATGATCTAGGGGGAAAGGAAAACTGTAAAGGAAATGTATTCAGTAAGATCCTTGTAGAACCATCTCCTTTGCTCCTTTATTTGGACAGTTGCAAGAAATGAATGTTGTAAGTGCTGCATGTTTTCTGGATTGTTAGGCCCAGTCTGTGTGAACTAAAGGACAGCTTAGTTTACTTCTGCCTTTCCAAAGAGAAACCTCCAAAGCAAATATTTGTCTGCAGTCAGAAGCCTACAACGATTACTGAAGGTCTGGATGAGGTTATTAAAATGCCTGGTGTTTGCCCTAGCGGCACACACAAGATAAATGAGGCAGAATTCTTTTAGCTTGGTTTTGTGTTGGCTTTTCATGTTTAAGTTAATAGTATGGAACAGGAATGTCTGCTTCAGCAGCTCAGCTAGATAAACAACCTCTGCAGAGTAATAGGGAGAAATCAGTAGCATATACCATTGACTTAAGGAGACAGATTTAAACTTTGCAAATAAAAGGTTTTACAAAGGCTTATGAGAAGAAATATTTCTGCATGGATATGAAAACTCAAGTGAATTTTCTATTTAATCATTCCCCATAGGATAGTGAACTAAAATGTTAGTTTTGGGCCAGTGGGTGAGAGCCATCTCTCTAAGAAGGAAAAATGTTAATAATCTAAATCCTCCTTGAGCAACGTTAGTATAAAATGAGGTCATTTAATAATCTCAAACATTATTTATTTCAAACATATTAAATGTTTCTATGAAACGACCTTAGAATTGTAGCTTTGTGTAGCCCAATCTTTTATAGCAGTGATTCTCAACTAGAATACAGGCTTGTCCCTCGGGGAATGTTTGAGAATACCTGATGACATTTTTTATTGTCACGCCTGGGAAGGTGCTATTAATATCTGGTGGGCAGGGGCCAGTGATGCTTCTAAAATATCTTTTCAGTGTGCAGAAGGGCCCTCCCTACTTTCTCCCTTCCAAGCAAAGAAATATTAGGCACAAAAGTCCACTAATGCCAAGACTGAGAAGATTCTGCTTTATGAGATGGTTAGGGCTCTTTTATCGACAAACGTTTGCAGTCAATGAGGCAGTAGGTGCTTTAAGAAAATTAAGGCCCAGATTTTCCCTTCAAAGCTCACCATCGCATTGAGACAAGGATGATAGATAATCACAAAGCTGCAGTGAGTGCACTTTCTTTTTCTTTTACAAGTCTCTTAACTAAGAGAGGATGGTGAATCAGGCTATAAACAGAAGCTTCTTTCAGGCTGTGGCTCCCAGGACGAGAAGGCATCTCTAAGTAAGGAGGGCTAAGACCTCATTCTCTTCACCTCACAGAGCATCATCTTCATCATCATTATTATTATTATTGGAGACTTATTGTTCCCCCACTTATCCTTCCTTTTACTCTCATACCGTTGCAACTATATCTATGGGTTATAAGTCTTTGTTTTTGCATTTTAAAAAATAAATGCCTGTAATCCCAGCACTCGGGAGATAGAAGCAGGAGGATTGTTGCAAGTTCAAGGCCAAGTTGGGAGCTCAGAGCCCACCTGAACTGTGTAGCAAGACCCTGTCTCAAAAAGACTCAAATAAAATAAAATAAAATAAAATAAAATGTGTTTTTGATAGTACAGTTATCGTAGCAGAATTTCATTTGAATGTATTATCTGACTTGATTTCTTTTCCAGTTAGCACAATGTTAAGATCAATTCATAGCGCTGTGGACCAATCTATTTGACTGCTCCCGATTGCTTCCTGGTATTCTTCAGGTTATGTGTCAGATAATATGCTTTGCGATAAACTGTCTCAAACCTTAATGACTTAACATAATAATCACTCCATTTTATGAGGCTATCAGGGTTGGCTGATTTATGTCAGGGTTTTTGCCGATCTCAGCTGGCGTCTCTCATTCATCTGTGAAGGCCTTACCATGTTGTTGTCATCCTCTCTCAGGGAGGTCTGAGTTCAGTCACATGGTTGCAGGGCTGACATTCAAGAGAGGAGAAATTTACTATATTCTTTTAGTTGAAACAGGGCACAAGAACAAGCCAGACTTAAAATGTGGGGAAATAGTCTTTATTTCTTAATAGGAAGAGCTGAGAAGTCACATTGCAAAGGATATAGTTATTATAGAGAGGCTAATTGGGGTCACTGATGTTTTAGGACTCAGAAAATAATACCCCTTAGCTGGTTCAAGGGTCTTGACTTTAGAGTATTAGACATCCTGTGTAATGTGGCTTTTCAGCTCTCCCAGTAAGAGAAAAAGCATAGTTTCTCTCTGGCCTTACTCTGTCATTCTGCCTTCCTATCTGCTGTTCTCCTTTCTTTGACTCTAAGCCAGCTACAGAAACTAGAATTTCTCTTCCCCAAGGTAGATCACAGAAACATAAACCCATTTCCCCCAAATCAAGCTGTAAAACCTAAAAAGTTTGCTCTACTCTTTCCCTGCTTTTCATGTTGGAACTGACCATAAAGCAATTCTCTGACCTACCTTATCTGATGGAAGTTCTTAAGTCCTCCATTTCAGAGGACCCAGGACCTGGAATGAAGGACTACTACACAGGCAGAACAGAAAAATCTAAACAGATGGGCCTTTCTGAGTTTGCCTATTAGGCTGTTAGCATTTGATCACAGCCTTTTGTTCTAATTGTATTTCTGCATAGCTGTTCTTGCTTCATTGAATTTAGGCATAAAAGTGAATAGTTCACCTGAGTCTTTGGGTTTCCCATCTCAAGGTTCCCATGTCATTCAAAATTGTGATCAAATAAATTTGTTGTACTTTTCCCTAGCTGTTTTTTGGTATAGAAGAGTTGACCATGACCCTTTATGATGGGCAGGAGGGGGACTGGCCCCATTTTTGGCCTTACAGATGCATCGAGCACATTTTACCTATGCATTCTGCAGGTGGTGGGTGCCTGAGTTGCTTCCAATGGTGGATTTGGTGATAAAGATTCTCATGGAGCTACTTGAAAGTAGGCTTGCTGGGACATGGGGTCTGTATGCCTAATACAGACATGCAGACTACACATACCTGTTCTCCAAGTCTTCACTCCACCAGCAGTGCCAGGGATTCCTGCATTCCCACACTGCGTCCAACTCTTAGCATTCTCTAAGCTTTCTCTTGTTAGCTAATTTAATACATGTGACGTATATCTTATCTTGCAATTTATATTGCATTTCTATGAATCCTGAGTTGCATGTATCTTCATATATTTGTTCCTGGACAAAAACATGAAGAGGGGAGAATCTGAGGCAAGTGGTTATATCTGGAATGACTATGAGAACAGCAGGAGGTGAGGATGTGGACTGAAGCAAGACTTCTTTTTTTGGGAGCTTGGGACCCAGTGCTGAGAACAGTGGGCAACCTTGGGTTTCAAGTTGGGTTAATGAATTTAGTTCCACCTTCCAGAGGGATTCTCTTGCCAACAGGTGTAGTTTTGTAAAGGGTGCACCCTACGTGAAATTGTTCAGAGCTGATTTAGGCAAGCAAAGAAATAACCTGAGTTAAGGTCATAAAAAATGAAGAGACCAGGTAGAATGGGCCTGACCCAGCGACTGACTGGATGAGGGAAATGAGAGAAAGCAGGAGTTTAGGATAAGTTAGTGGCTTCCATCTTGGATGGGTGGAGAGATGGTGTTGAAACAAGTATTTGGGAAATATGAGAGAGTAAATGGACCCTGGGGAAAAGAAAAATCCTTTTAGCAGCAATGAGTTAAATCCATGGTATAACAAGGTAGAGATGTTCAGAGAGTTTAACTGAGTATGTGGCTGGACAGCTTATAAACCAGTTAAGGTTAAAGACAAGGATGTGGGAATTGCCAAAGCGAGGAGGTGACTACTAGAGATAGGTTTTTCCAGGGCATTGGTTCTCAAACTTTGGCTACATCAGAATCATTTGGAAGGTTTGTCTTCCAGAGGACCAATCCTCACCCTTGGTGTTTCCTTATTCAGTAGCTATGGAGTAGAACCATGGTGTTTGAATTTCTAAAAGTTCTCATACTTTGACAATCAGCCTAGGGAAAAAGTACAAATGGGGAAAGCTCTGGAAAACCATGTTCAAGGAGTGGGTGAAAGAAAACAAGTCAGAAAAGGCATTTGAAAGAGTCAAAGCTCTTAGAAGACACGGCAGGTGTGTTTTAAGAAGGAATTGTGATGCCAACATTAAATCATTCCTTTTAGAAGCTCAGTTCAAAAGAGGAAGTGGGGAAGTGGGGTGCACCTCAGTGATAGAGCACAAGCCTAGGTGCCTGAGGGCCTAGATTCAAACCCCCAGGTACACAAAAGTGAGGAACCAGTTAATCGTTATTGTCATCATTGTCATTGCAACTATTTTAGGAGGGAAGAGAGAAACGTAAGCATCCTTTTAGGATGAGAGTAACATTTTCTTCCCTCTACACCATCATTTGTGTTTAACTTAATGTGGGTAAGAGACATTCAGCCTAAATGGTCCTGCTTCCTTCAGCATCAGAAACAGAAACAGATTCACACCTATGATGGTGGAGACATTAGCGATGCTTTGTAAAGAAAATGAAGCTACAGAGTAATATCTTAAGGTTTCTGTAGAGGAGAAAACAACTGTGGAAAGAGCCCTTCCTTATTTCTGTGTATATGCTTTAAAAAGAAACCAGGCATGTTTGCAAAAAACCTCTCGAGCACACACCAAGGAGTTCTACCCCATGGGTTCTTCTCCAGGTGCTTAGGCATTTGAGTGGACAGGACAATGGCAGGAAGAACTCTGGGTTTTATCCATCTTTGTTCATCTCAGCATACTAAAAATCTCCATGCCTCAGTTTTCCCATCTGTAACATAGGGCTAACTGGTTCCTACCTTAGAATAATAATGAAGATTAAATTAGAATATCCAGAACTCTAGGTGAACCATGTATGTAGTAAGTATTCAAAATAGATGTAACTTGCTACCAACCTGTTTTAATATGGATTCATATAGATTTTAATAGACACAGTGGGACTTAGTGAATTTTAATATCCACTGAGCCCTGCGGTGTAACTTTCTTATGGAAAGAAAATGGGAGTACATCTAGGAATCTAAGATTCAAAGGTCTTTCACTGTTTGTGTTCACAGCAGACCACCAACTGGAAATGCTCCAAACCACACATGCCACCTGCTAGAGGGTTGTCCTGATGGCCAAGTGTCAGCGATGACTAGAGGTGACCAGTAGCCATCTGCAGACAGTCACCACCTGTGTAGTCATTGCATCCCAAGGTTGGGAGAGTTAGGAAGTTTTAGAGACTAATGAACATTTCTTAGATAGACCCAGAGATAGTTGAGGGCCATGAGGAGCTTGGGCCTTGATCAGATGTACAACTATGCACTGAGTTGCTTCTCTTTCAGAAAGACATCTTTACCCACTTCTTGTTGCTTCTCAGAAATGTCAAATGGTGCAAAGCGTTGCCTAGCTTCCTAGCCTTCTTCTAGTGCTATAGTAAGATTTGCAATTTGGAATTATCACATTCAGGATGGGGTCACACATGCATGACTGTAAGGTGTCTTGTACCACCCAGTGGTACTGTCTGTCCCATGCCACCCAGTGGCACAGTCTCATGTGTACCCCCAGTGATTCTAGCTGGTGGGAATGTGTTAAACTCAGAAGGGCTCAAGCATGCCTGAGCTCCAAGCCAGTTTCTTCTTTTGCCACATGCTACACTCATGTGTACACAAAGTGCTCTAGGGTTACAGCAATGGGTATCTTGTTTTTTCTCATCAGTTTTCAATTTTCCAGCCCACACTTTCAGTCACTCAGCTGTTCTCATCAAGCGTTTGGTCTCTCAGGAAGCCAGAGCAGACATTTATGTCCCACACCACCCCTACCTGTGTTTGCTAGAGCTTGGGAGTTCCCTGATCACCGCAGGTGAGGGCATTTTAAGTTTGTGCTGGGAACATTTGTCCATGTACCATGGGCATCTGATAACTGGTAGGTCACCCTCAAACTTACTTGATCAGACCAACTTTTGAAGGATTATTTAAGAGTCTCACAATTAGTTATTTGCCTTAAATGAGAAAAAGAAAGCAACTTCAGACCATCACAAAATGAGACTAAGAGAAAACAGGAATTTATCCATTCTAATTCTTACTAAATCCCATGTTCAAAGGAGTGATAGAGTTATGGGTAACAGTATTTTTGTGAGGTTGTTTATCCATAAGTCAAAATTTAAGGGCTAGAATGAGGCTCTGAAGTGAGGTCCTGGGCTGGGGGCAGGTCTTGGAGACTTGCTAGAAGCCAAGTCTGGTCCCATCAGAAGCCAGCAGTGGCGGTGACAGAGCGAGGGCGTCTGCTCCCACTGTCAGGCCACAACTTTAATTACAGTTCATGCATTTTGCTCTAAGGAAAAACACCCATAGGCTGCAGATATGCTATGTGGAGATGCTGTAGAAATCTCTCGTCCAGAAAATAACATCGTAATCAGAGGATTTGTCCTCACCAACAAGATGTGCCAAAGAAAGAAGTGAGTTCAGTGAAAACAGGCTGGATTTAAAGGTAGCTTTCATTCTTCTAGGGCTACTTCCTGCTACATGAGGAAGAAACCATGCACAAGGAGCAGTACTGGTAGTGTGCTGGGAATTTGCTCCTGGGCACCTGAGAACCACTCTGCTAGGACTGTCCTTATTGTCTCTGTGGGCTCAGGTTTCCTCAGATGGTGCCAGCTATGCCTCTGAGCGTCTAAGACAAATGCTTAGCACATACTATGACTTGGTTTATGGAACTGTTTTACATTCTTAAATTACATAAGTCTAAAGAGTTATTGAAAGTCAGGACGGTGGAAATTTAGAAATATATCATGTTGTCAAAATGTAAAAATACCTGTTAGTATAGCTATTATTGTTGTTTTCCATTCTGGACATGTGTAGAGTATGTGTTTAATAGATTGACAAGACAGATTATGATAAAGAAAAATACAAATAGTTGATAAAGAAAGTATAAACAGATAAATGATTGAATAGTTGTGGCCCACTCATACTATGGTGCATGCTGCACAGCAGTATAGATTACTGATACACAAATGAATTGTAAACATTATGTTGATAAGAAAAGCCAGGCGCAGCAATCCATGTCATACCCACGGCCAGCAAACTAAAATTGATTTGCGTGCTTTTCAATAATTGGTATAAAATTTGATATAAGAATTCTGTTTTGCAATATGTAAAAATTAAGTGAAATTCAGATCATAGCTTTTCCAAACAGTTTTATTGGAACATGGCCATTCATTAGCAGACTGTCCCTGGGTGCCATTGGGTTTCCAGGGCAGAGCTGAGCTGTGACAGAGACCATATGGCTGGCAAGGCCAAAAATATTTACTGTCTAGCTCTTGACAGAAAAGTGTGCTCACCCTGTACTGTATGACACTATTTATATGAAAACTAGAAAATAAAGTTCATCCATGATAGGACACAGATTGCTCGTTGGCTGGAGGTGGCAGAAGATAGAGGGTTAAATTTTAAAGGGGCCCAAGAGAAGTTTTGGACACTTTTGAGGGGCGATGAAGGTTCTGCATTTTGACTGTGGTTGGTTACATGGATGCATACATTTGTCAAATCTCATGAAACACCACTTTAAAATGAATGTGATTTATTCTGTGTGACTCATTTCATTAAAATTGTGGGGAAAATTGAGTCTAAGTCCCCTCATGATGATTTAAGTATTCTAAATTTTGAGTTCTCTCTTTATCCAGACACGTAAGCGTGTTCCCAAAGTGCCATGATAAGGCATATAATTTAAAAGATATTGTCAATATAGTCATTCTTTATTGTCCAATCCTGCATCAATTTGGGTTGAAGGAAGTTTGTTGCCTTGATGAGGGGTTTTGTTATCAAAACTACTTTCAAATCTATAGTCATCCTTTGTGGTGCTTGAGGACTGCTCCCCAGTTTTGCTTTCTGGTTGAGGAAGAGTCAGTGAGCATAAGCCTTTGGCCCTTGGGCTCTTAACAGCAGGCTTATAATATCCTCCGTAGCCAGTCACCTTGGCTACCGACCTCTGCCATCCCCTTCTGGGACTGCCCCGTGGATGTCCCCAAGGCCACGCTGTTGACCTCCATCTGTTGCCGTCTGCAGCCAGACTCACCGAGACTTCTTCCTTCCCACACCTCCCTTGAAAATGCTTCGTGGTCCTGTCTCAACTAAATGTCCACCTCTCATTTCAAGAAAGCTGCCACACCTCTCTATTCCTGATTCACCTCCGCCTTCCTGCTGCCTCGCCCCTCTCTGTGATGTGGCTTCCTCATCTGTCCAGTGGCACCCGCATGGCACAGGGATTAATTCCGTGGATGTACGCACCAGAGCTTAGGATGGTACCTGGCACTAATGAGAACTAGGGATGCCCGTTAACTCTGTTATACTCCACAGCTACTCCTGCCTCCATGTCCTCCTGTCTTTAGGGACAAAAGTGTTTTCATTCTTTGGATGGCTGGCCCTTTCCACTTAAAACATCTGCCTCTTAGAAAAGAGATACATTTGACACCTTCACTATAGTGCTGTTTTTCTCAGGGTTTTCTGAGTTTGAGTGTGTTCGTATCCTATTAATGTTATAATAAACTACAACAAACTTAATGACTTAAACTAATATGGATATATTCTCTGCAGTGCTGGAGGTCAGACATCCAAATCCAGTTGCACCTTGAAGTCAGGGTGTCAGCAGGGCCATGTTCCTGGGGACTTTGGGGAGAATGGGTCCCCTTGCCTTTTCTGGTTATGTTCCTTGGCTCCAGCCTCCTCTGTGTGCAAATCTCTTTGTAAAATTAGTGTATGTTTGTGATACATAACAGTTACATTTGTATAGGGAAACTGGTTACATGTTTACATTATATCTTGATTATTTTCTGTCCCTTTATCCCTAGCCCTCTCCCCTTTCCTTGACCCCCCTTTCCCATCTCCAAAAAGTCTGCCTCCCTGTTTCCTGCTTTTTTTTTTTTTTTTTTTTTTTTTGGTACTGGGGATTGAACTCATGACCTTGTGCTTGGCAAGTAGGCACTTATTACACTGAGTTACATCCCCAACCCTATCCCTGCTTTTCCTCTTAATTTATTTAGATTTTGGGTTTCTGGCATAAGAGAAACCGTGGGATGTTCCAGCTTCAGATCTCTCTCTGACTCTGACTCTCGCCTTCACGTCTCGTTCGTGTGAATGATGGGCTCCGTCCCACCACCCAGGACAGTCCCCTGCGCCCCACCGAGACCTCGATATAACCATGCCTACAGAGGTCCTTTTGCTGCGTGAGGTGACACTTCACAGGCTCTGGAGACCAGGGCGTGGCATCCTTTAGGGGAGGTATTCTTCCTGCTATAACAACCCATCATTTGCTCTGACTTTTTTTCCTTCACCTGATCTCTTAAACAGTGGCTCTCAAAGTACTGTGCATCTCAATAGAAACGACCACAAAGTACTGTGCATCGGTCCCCCATAAACTATTAAATGCACATTCTTGAGCATCACAGCCCTACTCAGGGGTTTTGACCCTGTGGATCTTGAATAGGGCCCAGGCATTTGCATTTTAAACCAATTTGCCAAGAGATCTGGAAGCTGAGCCATGCTGCTGCCCAGGTAGTTCCTATAGAAGGCGCTGCAGGATTTGATTTTCACCTTTGAGGCTGGTCATTCCCCAACAAATGTCTCACGAATTCCCTGCTCTGCATCAACCAGTAGCCTCTGGAGAAAGGGACCCATTGTGTGCTGAGAGAGGGACAGCTGGTGTTCTGTGGTGAGGCTGGGGTGAGAGCAAGCTGGGGTGTCAGGGCTGCTGCCTGGGGATGAGGTGGCTGAGTGCTGGGGGTGCTGCTTCCCAGAACCCCCCTGTGGAAGCTGGAGGAGGATTGGCGGAGACCGCTCTTCAGAGACCAGGGTGGGGAGACAGGTCCTGCTGGGGACAAGGAGGGTAGGCAGATAAGCCAGAAATGTTTCAATATGCCTGCTTCCTTCCTTCCCATTGTTAGGAGGACGAATTTTCCAGGATGGGCTTGGTGGGGCTGGGCTCCAACAGAGGCGTTGCTGGTGGAGAGATCAGCAGCCTTTTACACAGGTCCGCACGCATTACACGTCCTAGTGAACACAGGTCAAAGCTTCAGTGAGGGATGAACATTCCCGTCACAGCTGCCCATTTCCTCATTTCTTCTTGCTGGATCTGGGTGCCACCATGAGCCTCTGGTCAGTTGCTGAACTAAGCACTGGGGAGGAAAACATGGGTAACTAAGTCCCTGTTTTCAAAAACTGCAGTTCAAAGGGGAAGAGACCATGAGCCACCAAATTGGGCAGAGTAAACCAAGTGCTAGGGGAAAGGCGCTGCCAGCTAGGTGCTCAGAGAGGGTCTCACGGTGGAGTCCTAGGGTGCCATGAGAGGGGCTTCATGGCAGCGCGGGTTTAGAAAAATGGAGTTAAACTAGGTTAATTTTATTACCGTGTGACTCTTTGGAGGCTATAATATGCCACACTTCCAAGCAGGGGCTGAAGTCCATCCAGCCTTTGCCTAACTGATTGGACCATGAACTTGTTTTTCAGTGTTTCTGAGAGCATGTTTTGAAAAAGGTGACTTAGAGAGCAGGTAGCATATGTTTACAGCTTGTGGCATTAGGTACTAATCCCTGAACTATATGGAGTTGAGAATTTATACTCTATTTCTTTTAAGAAAGCCACATTTTTTTAATGGGTGAGATTTATTTTAAGAAATTCTGAGCCGTCTGAAACAACTAGACAGATCTAGGAGATTACAAAAGAAAATTTCTGAAATTTTAAAATTTCAGTACTTTCTGTGATTCCATGTTTTACTTGCTTGGCTCTATCCACTGGTTGAGTAAATTTGATGAAGATTTGGCTGTTTTCTTTTTTTAAAAAATTCCTTCAAGATTACCTCAGTCTTTTCCAGATGCTTTGTGTTTACACAGTGTGTCCAGAGCCTTGACAGGTGGGTGCCTTTTTCAGAGAAGCCTAGAAAAAGGTTGACAGCAGGCACGACAAGAATGTGACCTTTATTGTTAGGTTTGTAGCTGAATGTGTAGGGCTTTGTCGCAATGTTGAATCAACTGAGAACCTACCTATACTACCTGAATATGAAACACAAGAAGACTATAAACGTGCCTGCCTGCTTGTTTTTCAGATTGTTTTTCCACAACAGCAGCAATTTCAACTGAGATTCAAGTTTTATTGAAGGGGATTGATATTCGAGGGTGAGGTGAAAAAGGAAATTGAATAACTTGAGTTGAAAACTAAAATTCTCTATAAAGTTTTTTGAAATCAGTTGTTGAGTAGCGAGAGAATCCCTCTCAGCCTCAATTTCAGTTCCTTTTTTCCAAGTCACAGACTATATGAACTGTTGTGATTTTTTTTTTAAATGTGAAACATTTCCCTTTCACACATATTTCAAAGTTCAACATTCAAACCAGATCCCTGACTATTTGTGACTTGAAAGTCCATTTGACAATGTGGTAGATGTTTTCGTAGGATAGGAAAATGCTCTTCTGTATAATTTATTCCTTAAAAATGCAGGATGAGCTAGTGTTGCAGACTCTCATATCACTGTGACAGAACCAATGTCAGGAAATAGCTCAGGATATGGTGTTGTGAGTGTGTTAACCCTCCCGTGGGTTAGGCGCAGGCTGGCAGTGAAGGGTGAGGGTGAAGCGGGTCTGACCTTGGCTGGTCACCTCTGTGCTTTTTCTCTCATCTGAAATTGAGATTGGTAAGAAGGCTGACCCCAAAGCAGTGCAAGGATTAAGCTTATTACTACTTGGAAAGGGCTCAGAGTGTTAGCTGCACCAAAAGAATTGTCTGGTGGATGTTTACCTTTTTTTATACAAGTACTTTAAATATAGATTAAACAGTAAGTAGAAACAATTGTGGTTGTTTTCCTCAAGTAAATTCTTCATATTTTTCTTGTTCTAGCTTACTTGAATGACAGGAAAATAAATGTTTAGAAAATAAATTTGGAAGAAAGAGGCACTGCTTAAAAGGAATGATGGAGGAGATGGCCATAACTTTGTCTATGCTTTTTTTTTTGTACCAGGGATCGAACTGATGACCTCACATTTGCCATGCAGGCACTTACGCCGCTGAGCTAAACCCCTGGCCCTGTGCTTTATTTTTAAATTTGTGTATTATAGATGAGAAAGTTAGCCTTTATGAAGGGCAGCTTGACCCTTCCCCATAACCTTCATGAAAGATACAGGTGTTCTTTGGCCCAGCTGTTACCACTGTGTAAATTCACTCTAGAAACAACACATCCAAGATGATGGAGTGTGTACAGGGCATATTTTGTAATACTGTTTACAACAGCTGCAGACAACCAAAGTACCCATTGGTAGGGAAATAGAGACAGGCACATATCAGGTATATTGTGGGACAGAAATAAGGAAGATTTCTGTAATTCTTAGAAAAGATCTCCAAACTGCATTAAATCAGGAGAGCAAGCAGTAGGAAAATGGAGAGAGTGAGAAATCGAACTCAGGACCTTGAGCTTGCCAGGCAGGCACTTGTGCCGCTGAGCTATGTCCCCACCCCTGAGTACAGTTTTGGAAAGATACACAGAGATTAAGAATAGTGTTTACCTCTGGGAAGCAGATAGGGAAAGCCACAGCAAGGCAGATTACAAAGGAGCATCCTGGGCAGGCTTCTATCTGCCTCACTGCTTATATTTCCATATTTTTAAAGCCATCTCAATGTGTTACCTATTTGAAGAACTAAAATAGTAACCAGAAAGACTTAGTCACCGCTCAGCCTTTGATAAAAGTGTCTGGGGCACAGTGTCACCCTCTTAACAGTGTTCAGACCCCGGGAATCTCTCTGTGCTGTTAGATCTTTTTTTTTTTAATTGTGAGAAATTTGAAACTGAGTATAATAAACTCCCATCTATCCACCTCCCAGCCTCAGTAGTTATTAATTCATGACCGCTAGCACTTCATCCATATCTCTACCCACTCTTCCTCCAGCAGGATTTTGATTTAGTCTATAAACATTAAATCATTTAGCCTGTCAACATTTTAATACATAGCCCCAAAAGATAGAAATCTGCTTATTTTTAAGTTGCTGAAAATGTGTTTTAAACTATAGATCTTTGAAATAATTTATCATTTTTCTTCCTCTCCTCAGCCTTCGTCCTCACCCCCTACCACAGTTTTCACAGCCTGAAACTTGAGCAAGTGTTCTCCACTTCATCAGTCACCTCACCTGGCTTCTTTGAGGCTGTCCCGTTCTTGCCAGTGTTTCCCTTTTAAATTGACTTTCATTTAATGTGTGGTAAATGATTTTATCACCAATGTCACCACCTTCATTTCCCACTTTCCACTCACTTTGAAGGGCTAGTAAGGGTAAAAAGCAATGCAATACTCAGATACTCGTGCACACTTGTTCTGCTGTGAAGGCTGGCATGACAGAGCTGTCAAAACGGCCCATGAAGAACAACTCCTGTTGGTTTGTCAGCTGGTGTCAGGATCCTTAACATAAAAGGCATTTGGTGGTTTTAATGAGTAAAGTGCAAAACTCCTGCTTGAAGGTTGAGGCCATTTAATTTGCACCCCTATGCTGTTCTCTGTTCTAAGCACCTAACAGGAAAAACTCCTGCTCTTTGGACTAGAGCCCCAATGATTCTGTTAATCAAATACACAATTACCCCCTAAACCAGCCACTTCCCTACTCCTCCTTAGCAAGAGTCCCTGGTGCCTTTGAAATAGGATTTAAGAAAAATGAAGAGCCTAGCATGCAGCACATGCCTATAATCCCAGCACTTGGGAGGCTGAGACAGGATGATCTTTGCAAGTTTGAGACCAGCCCGGTGAGCTTGAAACCATCCTGAACTGTATAACGAGACCCTGTCTCAAAAAAGACAAAAAGAAAAAGAAAAAAGAAAAACATAAAAATGTATATATGAATGCATGTAGCAACATTATTTGTAACAGCCAAAAAGTACAAATAATTAAATATCATTAACAGTTGAATCAATAAACAAAATGCAGTAGATTTGCAATGTAATAATATTCAGTCATTAAAAAGAGTGAAATGTCAGTACATGTTACAACATGGCTGACCTTTGGCAACTTCGTGCTAAACGAGGCAAGTCAGACACAAAAGGCCACACACTGCATGATTCTATTTATATAGAATGTCTAGAAGAGACCAGAGATAGTGAGGTGGTGGTTACCTAGGGCTGAGGGTGGTTGTGGTAGGAGGAAGCAGGGAGGAACTGTTAGTAGTAAGCAGTTTCTACAGAGTGTGACAGTGTTCTAAAATTTGATCAGTGATGGTTGCACAACTCTGCAAATAAACAAATCCATTGAATTCTTTACACTTCAATGGTTGACTCTGTGGTGTAGGAATTATTGCCCAATCAAGCATCTATCTATCTATCTATCTATCTATCTATCTATCTATCTATCTATCTTATACATAATGGTGCATACGATACCCACAGTCCCACGGTCTCAGGAAGCTGAGGCAGGAGGATTGCTTGAGCTGAGGAATTCAAGGTCAGCCTGGTCATCTAGAAAGACTGTTTAAGACAGACATGGAGAATTTAAATTAGATTTGATTTACATACAGTGCCTCAAGATGTGCCAGTATGTCTTTGTTGGCACTTATTTTTATGTTTTTCCTGGAGTCCTGCTATGGTATTACAGCACTGGGGTGGGGTTAGGATGTGCTAGGTCATGTGAGGGACAAAGTGGAGGTGACTCCTTCCACCTTTGAAACTATATATAAATAAAGTTAGTTTCTCTCCCCCTAAGGCACCTGTAAAACAATGACTTTGCTTGACCCTGTAATCTTACCTACTTCAGGTTCCTCCCCTGGGGGTATGGCAGTCTTTCCTAAAGAAAATGGCTTCTTCCCTCCTCCGCCCATCCCCTTGATGTAGGGGAGTGAAACTCCCAACCTGCTAGATGTCTGGTATGAGTTCGTGTTCTCTAAAATTGAGGAATGAATTTTAGGAGCAATGGAGGTTAAGAGCAGAATATATTTATTGAGAGAAAAAAAGCTTCTGTCTAGGAGAGAGACAGAAGGGGTCCCGAGTAGGGTGCCGAGGACCCCGCCTTCTCTAGGGCTTTTTACAGAGCAAAACCATGAGGGGAGGTGAGTCCAAGGTGGGAAAAAATAGGAACTCACCTGGTAGGCAAGTATGAGGCGGGACAGAGCTATGGTCAACTAATAAGATCATGAGTGTAATTACTCAGGTAAAATTGATTAAATTGGGATCAAATGGGGAGACAATCACGTAGCAAGGGGCATGAATACCGAACAGGGGTTTTGGCTGTAGGGGTTTGGGTTAGTGACTCTTGGCTTCCTCAGGGTGATAGAGACCTATTTAGAATATCAGTCCTTAGGATATGGGTGCATTTGTTTGATCTTTTGTCTTGAGGCCTGGCCCACAGCAGAAGGTGTTTGTCTCTCCCACAACTGCAAGGTATCTGGTCTTCTATACTGGCTCCTTCCAGGACCCAGCCCTGACTGCCTATATTTCTAATTAATTCAGCTGCCTGTAACACCCTCACGTGTATTGTAAAGCATTTTTGTACTTAGGTGACATTCAGTGGTTTTCATTTTCTGGAGTTTTCCTTTGTTGGTAATTGGGTTAATTTTCAAAAAGCGGTGCTGGTAAAAGCTACTGATGGGGCCCTTTTTTATGAATAGGATTCAACAAGCAAACAGGTTTAGAAATAACGCCAGGATGGTGGTGTGTTTCCTGGGGTGAAGCAGCTGGAGCAGCACTGTTCCCAGGGAAACATGGCACTGTTTAAACATCCCTGGGGCCCAGGAGAACCGGCTTATTCACTGGAAAAGCTGCTGAGAGAGAAAATTGTGGTGGGAAGGGTGAGAGCACACAGCAAAGTGTTCACACACACACGCACACGCACACACACACACACACGATGCTTTCTAGGAAACAGTTCTGGTGACGAAGAATGAGCCGTCCCCAGTGAGCCCCAAATTCCCTGTGGCATGAAGGGAAATTGTGGCTGGACACTGCTAGATGGGGAGTTGGCAAACTACAGCCCAGGGCCACATCTGGCCTGCCCATTTTCAGAAATGTTTGTTCAAACAGTCATGCTCCCTGGTTTATATGGTGCTTGTATTCAGGCCTAAACAGCAGAGGAATTAGGCTGTTGTCTCCGCTGCAAGGCCCAGTCCCACGAAAAGAAACTGCTGGTGTCAGTTGTGGTTTGTATCTTGAATGTCCCCAGAGGGCCTGTGCTCCCAGCTAGGTTCCCCAGGGTGATGGCGTTGGGAGGTCCTGGGATCTTGGGTAGGCAGGGCCTGATGGGATGTACTGAGGTCTTCCATGTGCGCCTGTCTTTGCTCCCTGGCTCCTGATGTAAGCAGTTTTGTCTGCCGAGTGCTTCCACCGTGATGTGCTGCCCAACCACAGGCCCAGAACAACAGAGCCCATTGATCAGGCACTGGGGCACCTCTCAAACTGAGCCAAATAACTTCCTCATGAGCCCATTATCTTAGGTATTTCGTTAGAATGACAGGAAGCTGAGTAACGGGAGTACTAAATGATGGAATTCTATCCTCCTGGAAGTGCAGAAGAGGCTTTATTTATAGCATTTGGAATTCGAGCCAATTAGTTATTTAACTGAAAATCCACAGGCCTCAAGAATTGTGCCGTGAGAGCTCCAGGCAACCTCTGACGTGGCACGTGGGCTATCTATGAACTTGACATTTTTGTTTTTTCTCCCAAGAATAGTCAGGAAAGCAATGATCTAGTCATCTTTCAACTATTCTTTACTGGTGCCATTTATCACTTCCAGGAGGATTTGGAATCAGCGAAGAGCAGGCATGAGGTTAATTTTCATTTTGCTGCTAAAGGAAGAAATGGCACCATGCCAAGTGTGTGGCTCCCCTTGGGGTTAATCCCTAAGTAGCTTCTTGGCTTGGCTACCTTCAGTGCTGCCCAGGTTCACTGCTGGCAGTGTCTGTAGGAATTCTGACCCTCCTCTCTCTTTTCCCCTCCCCCCCCTGACTGGAGTTCTGCCGGTTTATAAGACACAGCAGAGGGTGCCTTCTTGCATTCCCCACAGCACGTTGGTAGATGTTAGTTCCTCCTTCTCCAAAGATTTTTTAGGGGCCGAGAGGGGCCGGACTTGTAGAAAGCTTCCTGGTTCTCATGGTACACACAGGCTCAGGTGCCATCCCTTGAGGACTGGCCTTTCCGATAAGCAAGGAGCTGGCGAGGTGCAGTGTAGCAGTTGCTGAAGGACCCCACAGATGAGACCGCTGTGGGGAGAGGACCCTGGGACCCTTTAGTGGGAAGACTAGGCGGGCGCCCTCCCAGCTCCACATTTCCCACTGCTGAGCTCGCCTGGGAGCAGAGACGGAACCCCTGGGCTGCTGGGCTGCTAGCTTTCCTCTGTACACCCATTTGTGTGGCTTCCTGTTCGCAGTTCACTTGAGATGCATTCATGGCTTTTGGGGAGCCGATAGTAGTGGTGAAAGGTTTCCATGTTTTTCCCTAACTTTCCACCTCTATCTCAAATAGTTTAGGAAAACAAGCTTGTTTTACTGTCTATATTTGTATGTATAAAATATGTGTTTGGGTCAGCATGGTTGAACTTTGTAACTTTGACCCATGATGTGACTCTGTAGTTTTTGCCAACATGTCCTTCCATATAAACAGTTCCCTTTTGTCCTGAACCAGCCTGAGACATCCCAGGCTTTCCTGGGATGACTTGAGAGCTTTGAGCTTGAGAGCTTGAGAGCTTTGGTTCAAAGCCTGCATCCTACTCAAGTTTGCCCAGAAGATATGGGTTACCCAGCGTCAGAACTGCTGTGTCCTTCTCGTTTTTTGTTTTTTTTTTTAGCATCATTCCAAAGAGGTGTAAAGGGGAGGGGCTGGCTCTCAGCCTGCACCTCACAGATCCACAGCGGACTAGGGGGCGGCACTTCCCTAGCAAGTGCACTGAGAAAAAACTGTAAGCAATACGAAAGGCCTGGAGACCTCCACCACCCACCTGTCTGAAGAGGGCCGAAAACATGACAAAACAGAGAAACACCAAAAGGTCTCCAACCGCGGAACCAGGAAAAGTGAGTCCAGCAGAGGTAAATGCAGCAAACCTGTAATGTCAGAGACAGCCTCATCAGAAATAAAGAAATACTTCCGTGACCTCACTGACGAATTTAAATCTGAAACTCTAACTCAGGTGAAGCATGATATCTTATATTAATAAAAGAAGTCCTGGGTAATCCTCAAGTAGACACAAATGAAAGAATAGAGGAACCCAGAGAAAGGAGAGAAGCCTTTGATAAAGAATATAAACAAAACCTAGAATACATGAAACAGATCCAAAGAGAATACCAGGAAATTAAAAACTCCACTGAAAGCTGGCAAAACCTTTTAACAGAAACTAAAAACAAACTTTCAAAACTTGAAGATAGATTTGCAACATATGATTGCAAAAGGAAAGATCTCTTAAAAATAAGAAGGAACCAGGAAGCAATGATACAAAGGCTAGAAGATGACAAGAGGATTTATAACCTAAGAATAAAATATGTGAATGAAGATGCAGTGACAAATACAAATGAAATAAAAAGTCTATTCACAGAAATAATTAAGGAAAACTTTCCAAACATAGGTAATGGAAGTGAAGTTCAGATAAATGAGGCATACACAACTCCAGCCAGCTACAACCAAAACAGATCTACACCCAGACATATAATAATCAGGATCCCAGAAATCCATCACAAGAACAAACTATTAAAAGTGGTCAGAGAAAAGAAACAGATTACTTATAAAGGAAAACTCATCAAAATCACAGCAGACTTCTCAATGCAAACCATCAAATCAAGAAGAGCTTGGAGTGAAATATTCCAAGCCCTGAAAGAAAATAACTTCCAACCCAGAATGATGTACCTTGCAAAACTGTCTTTCAAAATTAATGGAGAGACAAGATATTTCCACAACAAAGAGGAACTGGGGGAGTTTGTGACCACCAATCCAACCCTGCAAAGAATACTGAAGGACATTCTAGAGAGAGAGAAGAAAATCACCAGGGTTCCAGGAACAAAGGCAGAAAGGCCTTAAAGAAAGGGGCAGACAGTGGAATGAAGGAGAAAAGTAAACAAACAACGACAGAAAAATAGCATAGCAGAGATAAGATAGAGAAGATTGGTTATATCGCTGTTTTATCTTGACTGATTTTATTTGAATCTGGTATGATTGATAGTATCAAGTCTGAGAGTAGAGGCAGCTACTCTAAAGATGACAAGATTTAATAGGATACCCATTCTAGTTTGATTATTAACTGCCTTTGAACTCTTATAATGTCTCCAATGTTTAGATTTTATTAATAGTGTAATGCAATGCTGTTTAATTATACTATGTTTGACAATATAGACAACTTTATTGAAAACAACGAGACATCATAGTAACTACCGTAGATCACCTAGTATTGTGGTTTTATATGTCCTTTTCATTTTGTGTTTCTCTAGGAATTTGTATTGTTGACTTGTTTTGATTTGTTTCTCCCTCTAATACAGAAAGGCTAGGTATATGTGTAGAGACTTATACATGTGTAGAACTTCTAAGTAGTTTACGAGAATAGATTATAATTATTGTAAAGAGAAAAAAGAGAAGAAAAGAAAGTATTCTAAAGGGTATAACTGCATGTATATTTGAGTGTGTGGGATTGATAGCCATGTTGCTAAAGTTTTTATTGGATGGATGAACAAAACTGACTGCAGTCTCACTGTTTGGATGTCCACTTTGTATGCTTTACTTTTGTAACTTGAACAACTACTTCTAAGAGGAAAATATGTAATTATCAACTAGTGATTTCTTCCTGGTTACTATTTTGTTTTGTTTTTAAGATTTTTGTATTATTTCTACCCTCTTTCTGTTTCAAAATTTTTTCTTTAAATAAAAAAAAAGAGGCAGCTAAAGGTCTTATAAATGAGCACAACCTGTGGGGGTTAGGGATGTGCAGAAAGTTGGATGCAGACCTTGCCTCAGCCTCTTGCCATCTGTGGGCACATTCCCCTACTTAGCCTCTGTTTCTCAAATCTGAAAGCATGAATGAAATTAGCAACACCATCAGGCTATTACAGAGATGAGTGATGATGCTTAGAATGTTTTTTCCTGCCACTGGGAGGGTGCCTCTTATAAAGGAGATCAAGTCCTGTTCTCAGGATAAAAATGGAGTTGGGGCAGCGTGCCCTTCTTGCATTTGAGTGCTTTAGCTTAAAATAATCTTTACACAAAGTGGCACATTTTGGGGTTGTATATTCTGTCACCCTCCAGCGAGCTGTTTAAAAGTTTAGCTCATTTGGCAGCAGTCTCTTATGATATATAACCTTCCCAAAGGGTCATTACAAGCCTTTTTAAATTGTGAAATAGATCAAAGGGAGCTTGGGTGCAACAGAGTTACAGGAGAAAAAGGAAAACAGAAAGTAATTTCCAATAATAGAGATGCATTGTTATTGGCAGCCTTTAAAACACCACCTCCACAATCATCCGTTCTTAGATAAAAGGGCATGCTTAGCCCTTTTGGCTGCTCCTAGAGCAGGGGAGAGGACTTTTTCTTTTTAAAACTTAATGGAAGGGAAATGTCACAGTAGGCATCTAAATTAACAAGTCTTTGTGTCTGTAAGCCAAGGCTTACTGAGTTTTTCAACTAAAATATCTCAAATTTCTGAAAGTGAACTCATTTTCTCAGACTCTAAAGGGGACTGAAGCTGCCTAGATTAGGATGTTTTTAAATTTGTTTTGCTTTTTAAGTTCCTGTGAACTGTTTCCTCTCTAATATTCCTGATACTGATTTTCAATGTGAAAGTTCTTAATTACTCCACTGAGATAGTGTTTATTGTCTTTTCTATCTTACCCTCCAAAATTTTTTTAATAAAATTGATACTCCAAGATAAGATAGCTCTCCAAATTTCAGCCTGCTGCCGGGTCCTCCAAATTAGTCCTGTGCTCCATAATTAATTCCTTCTCATCACTCCAGAGTCACAAAGGGAGTCCCCAGGAGCTGGTGGCTGACTGCTAATGCCAGGTTAAACATTCGAACCCACTGAGAGGATAGATGTCTGGTTCCATCTCCTAGTTGGTCACGTCAGTGGCATCAACTAGGACAGGGCACTTAATGGGACTTGTGAATCAGCCAGCTCAAAACAGCTGGCTTGGAACCTCCTCCCAGGAATGCAAGTCTGCTCACTGGAGAGGCAAAGTCAGCCAGAAAAGGTGCAGAAGCCCCCCTCGTAGGGACCATCCAGCGGCCTCCAGTGAAATATCACATTGGAACAAATACTGCCAATGACCAGTTTATACTGGTTTACATGACTAGTTCTCCCTGCAAGCCATTACCAAAGGAGATTTTGTAGATGTGGTGCCAGGATAGGTTTCCAAAAATACCTCTGGCTCCATCACTGTCCACTCAGTGAATAAATTCTGAACTCCTTCACCTGCCATCCCAAGCTCCCCAGGGCGCAGCCCCATCCACCTTCTCCCTGCACTTGTTGCACTGCCATGCCTATGATGTCAGTCTGATGACTTTCTGCATCCATCCTCAAGGCAGGTAGGTGTCAAGTGCCAGCCTTACCCCTCCCTGCAGTACAGCTCCCTATATTGAAGCAGCTGAGGTAGTGAATCCTCCCTGAGCACAGTCATTCATTGCCCCTCAGAATGCATCTCAGCATGTGTTGATGATTCCACTTCCTTAACCCTTATTTGGCTCCATGACAGTGTTGGTTTTCTGATCGTTTTATTTCCCTGGCCACACTGAGCATTCTGCACGAGAAGGGCCCGCGTTGTCTGTTGTATGCATCAGCCTTGTGTAAGGCCTCTGCTGTGCTGGTATCCAGTAACCTTAGGGACCCTCATCCAGCTGCTGGAAGAAATGGGGCTTTTCAGAGATGCACTTTATAGGTACAACCCAGGAAAACTAAAGTTTACATGAAAACCAAATTAAAAAGTCATGTTCCGAATGGAATCATACAGGCTCTCGTGAGCATCTAGTCCTTACAGCTCTTAAAATGTTGGGGAACACAGGATTTGAAAGTGTAGTTGTTCTTGCATTTTTAAAAGATATTAGGAACAAAATATTGGTGGCCATTTGTTACATTTTAAAATAAAAATCTTGCTGTAGTTCACTAATTCACTATTTGTCAAGGAAATTATTATTTTAAAGAAGTTTTTCTACTTTCCATGAGATCATAACTTCTTTTCTCTTGGAGTAAAATTTAAACTCAAGACTTACAAGGGAGATTGCTAAAATTATCCCTTTGCATTTTTTTAAGTTGCAAAATTTCAGATTCATTGCATAAAGAGCTTTCAGAGAGCGACTAGAGGGTTCCATTGTCATCTAACAAATTATATTAGCCATACTGTGGTCTCTCCTCAGACTTATAGGTAGAAGTTTCATGTTTTTAATATAGCAGACTAAGAACATTGAAGTATAGAATATACTGACAGAAGAGACTCTCTGGACAGTCTTTGGTAGTATGGCAAATTGGCTGTCCCTCCATGAAGATTCTTTTCTTTCTAAGTGAAACTATAATCTTGAAAATTGGAACCCACAAATACATACATATTATCTATCTGTGATCCTTGTAATCCAGAAAATGACACTTAGTTGTTGTTTTTTTGTACCAGGAATCAAACTCAGGACCTTGTGCTTGCCAGGTAGAGGCTTATGCTGCTGAGCTACATCCCCAGCCATTTTTTTTTTGTTAGAATATACACAAATAGCACATGCATTAAATAAGTATTAGGGGTAGGCCATGGGAGGAAGAGATGGTAGTATAGGGTGAGGATAAAAGGAAATAAATCAGAGGGGTCTCCCAAAGATCTGTGAGGGTCTGTGGCTATGAGCTAAGTGGAAAGTCCCTCTGTTCCCCCAGTTTCTGCAGAGTTTGAGATCATGAACCAAGTTGGTTTTGCAAAACATCTCTGCCTTCTTGTGTCTGGGTGCCCCATCAAATGGCTTTTACCTCCTCCCCCAAATATATATATATTTTGTTTTTTGGTACCAGGACTCAAACTTAGGACCTTGTGCCTGCCAGACAGGTGTTTGTGCTGCTGTGCTACATCCCCAGCCCTTTCCTATTGTTTAAAAGTATGAAGTTGCTTATAAGTTGTGGGGCATAAGAACACAGGTGCGGACCAGATTTGGCCTCTTGGCTGTGATCCAGATCCTGGCTTCTCCACAGGCAGGCAGTGTCAGCCTGAGTAGGGAGCTTATTAGAAATGCAGATGCTGAGGCCCACCTCAGACCTCTTGGGTCAGACCCCGCATTTTAACAAGATCTCCAGGTGCCTGGTGTGCATGGTTGCAATCAAGAAGTACAGGACCCCACTTCATCCTCCTCTTTTTCACTTAGTACTATGTTAAAGATCTAATTGTGTTGCTAGATGTGCAGTATATCGAATCCATTTCTTAGTATAGTATCATCTTCAATTTTCCACACTAAAACACCATAAGGAACAAGCAAAAGTATGGAGATGTGAAAAGATCAGTAGTTGCCAGGGTTCATTAGTGTCCCGGGCTCTTGCTCTGCAAATACTGAGCTATCTTAGAGGAAAGTTGCTGTCTTTGCTTGAAGGCTGGGTCTCTGAAGGACCTGCCTGTTCTCTGAGCAGCAGCGTACCTCTGCCACACTGCACAGCTCAGGAAGGTCCAAGCTTTGCCAAGGGCCAGAGCTCTGTCCTACCAGGGCTGCTGTAAGTGAGAGGGAAAGGTAAGGGGGGGCGTCTGGTCCCAGGACATCCTTGGGTCTGCCTGGTTGGTACCAAGCTGTGCCCTCCACATACGTTCCCAAGTGTTTTGAGTGGCCATTATTATTTATGACTCTCATGGTTTCTTCTTTTTAAACAAAAGTGTGCAGACGATCCAGGAATGACAGGATTAAGAATCCACATGGCTGGGAAGTAGCTATATCTTCCAGGCCCTCTCAGATCCATGAAGCAGGGAGGCCCACCAGGTGGGAAGTCACTCTGAGCCGAATAGAGCAGTGTCATTTCCTGTACTGGAGAGAGTTAGACACCCAGGAGATGAAATAGTAGTTTCTGCAGAGCAGAAAGCCTCCTCCCGTGAGAACAGCCACTCCCATGGCATGGTGGCTTCTCGTACCCCACAGCCTTGCGACAAAGGTTCAGTGTCTTTGATGGAGGGGCGCCTTCTGCCATCCTCCTTGTTTGATTTTTGCTTCAGTTCTTTTGAGACTGAACATGAAATACTGCCTGTGTGACCTTTGGTACCTGTGCTGTCTACAACCTCTGAACATTTTGTGTGATCTCCCTGCTTGGTGGCAGAGAGGAGAACAGGGGCAGGGCTGTCCCCAGCAGAAGCAGAACCTCACCCTGTGAGCAGTTCTTCTGGGCACGTGTGATAAGGTGCACTCTAAGTTTCCTACGTTACGATGCCATCTTGACCTTAAATGGGCCATGGACCTGTGTGCGGGCCATGGACCTGTGTGCAGACCTGTGTGAGGAGTTCGTGAGCAGAAAGGAATCCTCTGACCTGCTTGGACTAAGACTCTAACAGCTTTATAGACTGTGGTTCTGGACATAACCTTTCAGTGCTCTGGACCTCAGGGCAACTCTCTAAAAGGGAATCATATCTGTAATTCCAGCACTTGGAAGTTGAGGCAAGAGGATCGCTGCAAGTTCAAGTCTGAATTACAGTGAGACCCTATCTCAAACAATAAAATAATAAGGCAGCAACTGCCTCTGCCAAGACAGGGACATTTGGGCAAGGTCTTGAAGGATGCATAGGAATTTGTCAGCAAAACCAAGCAGGCCAAATCCTAAGTTGGCAAGTCAGTTGCTACTGCTTCCATGTGTTCTGGGCTCACAGTTCTTGGCCACATGATCTGAGCCCTATGTGCCTCAGGTTCAACTACAGGTTTTTAATAATACTTTATTAAGCAGATAAAATAAAATTGGAGTCATCACATTTACTGTTTTGTGGCTAGGATGTGAGTGACAACTGGTCATACCCTATGCCCACACTCATGGTGTTGTCTTAGTCACTTTCCTCATCGCTGGGACAAAATGCCCAACATCTGCAACTTTAAAAGGAGAGGTTTACTCTGGCTGACATTTCAGAAGTTTCAGGGTCTCATGGTCAGTGGTGTGGTGGAAGGGTCTGGGCAGAGAGCAGCAGTTCAATGTAGGGTAGACAAGCAAAGAGAGAGATGAACTGGGAAAGGAGATACGCCCTCCCATGCATGCCTTCAGTGGCCTGGCTCTTCTGCCCCATCCCATCTCCTAGCACAAGCCAGTAGTAACATTCCATCAGCCTATCACCTTCCCAAAGCCTCAGCCATGCTCGCATGAGGCTTTGGGGGAACATCCAGATAGAAACCATAACAGGGCACAGAGATAGTGACAGAGTCAGGTGTTTTCCTCTCGCACATTTTGTACCCTGACTTTATCAAAATAGAAGGAAACACCATTCAAACAGGGAAGATGGTAAAAGAAGCAAATGGAGCCATAAGCCAGGTTGGGGTCTGACCACGAAGGACTTCATCCAGGCCTGATGTGCAGAGCTGGCCTGGGGAGTCACGCAGTCCAGATGGGGTCGCACTGAGGCTGTTGCTGCCACACATTCTGTGTCTTGCAGACTCTTCGGTTTAGATTCCCTGCTGCTTTGCCATTGGTGGCTGAGTCTGAGCCAAGTGTTTTTTCCCTGATCCACAGGGACAGTGGAGAGGACGCATGTTCTTTGTGAAGCCTGAGAAGATCTGTGATCTGGAGCATTGGCATTTGGCAGCTCACTTGTAGCTGGTGCTTACAGCACCCTGCAGGAAGGGGCAGAGAAACGAGGTCTGGTCACACTGTGGCTGCCCAGACACTTGGGCCCCTTGAGCCTCCTCCCCAGAGGCACTGATGTGGCAGGTCTGGATGGAGCCCAGGAGTCTGCATTTCTAAAAGGCCACGGGTGATGCCGTCCTACTGGCCTCTCACTGCTCGCTTGGAGAA
Organism: Hydrochoerus hydrochaeris; assembly: GCA_004027455.1. Lineage (NCBI taxonomy): Eukaryota > Metazoa > Chordata > Mammalia > Rodentia > Hydrochaeridae > Hydrochoerus > Hydrochoerus hydrochaeris. The sequence continues at coordinate 27,864 of PVLA01006987.1, forward strand.
GCAAGGCTAACCGCAACCCACCAGCCAAATCCAGCTGCCATATATGTTTGTAAGTAAAGGTTAAGAGGAATGTGGTTACTCCATGCATGGACATACTGTCAGTGGCTGCTTCCACACTACAGTGGCAAAATAAGTACCTGTGACAGAGACCATATGGCTCACAAAGATGAACTTATTTATGCACTGGCTTTTTTTCAAAAAAGACTGCCAGCTTGTGCTGTAGAGGGTTCCTCAGTCCCCCTAGTCCCAGGGCTTCTAATTTCAGGTACAGGACACCTCTTCCCCACTTTCTTTCACAGGCAAGTAGTATTTTACCTTAATAGCAAGCTGCCACCTCTGCTACACATTGAACCATGTCTCCTGGAAGAAGTAAACATGAGACTAGTAATCCCTGTGGTTAGCCTAGATCTTTGTAGATCATGGAAAGCCTGGAGAATGCTGTTCCCAACTTATAGAGGTACGAACAGGCTCAGAGGAGAAATATTACCTGGTCATATGCCATGTGAGTGACAAACCAAGGTCACCCATCCTTTCTGTCTATTGTGTACAATCAGAATTGCATGCTACTTGGGACATTAGATACCTTTTGCTGTTTAATACAATATCCCCAAACTTAATGGCTTAAACAAACAGGAGACATATATTATTGCTCTGGTTTCTTTGGGTCAGGAATTCAGGGTCCAGTGGGCTGGGCAATTCTGATCCCGTCAGATGTCAGCTATGGCTCTAATCATTTTAGGCCTGGCTCTTGGGGCTAACAGGTTGGTGCTGGTGTTGGTCGGCAGCTGGCTTCCTGTCCCTGTGGGCCTCTTCATGGGCTGCTTACATGTCCTCACAGCATGGCAGCTTGCTTTCCCAGAGGCAGACAGCCAGGGACACTAGATCATTTCCATGACCTGGCCTCCCAAGTCACCAGAATCATTTCTGTCACATTGTGTTCATCAGAAGCAAGTTGTGTCTGCAGACTGCATGCAAGAGGTGTGTCAGGGAATTTATAGCCACATGTTAAAACCTACCCCTTCTGCTGGCTTCCATCTCGATGCCTGCTGGGAGTATCAGGGGCCTGTGGTACTGCCTCAGTGTTAGTCTTCAGTTGACCATAGAATGTCAGATTAAAGTTCCAGTCAAGAGCAAGGAAATCACAAACTGCTAGCAACACCTAGGTTCCTAGCGCTGTTTTGCTGTGGAACACCTGAGGCATCCCATGGTGGTACTGTACTGCAGGGGAGCGAGAGACACCCATCCTCGTGGCGTGTTTGGAAGTGGAAAGCAGTCTGTATAGGCTGAAGTCCCCTCCCCTCAGGCGACTGGGATATGGTCCTCCAATATCCTCATCCTTTACTCCCATTGATTTCCCTATCCTGCCCGCTTCCCAGCTTGGAAAAGCGAAGGCCCAAAGAGGCCAAGTACCTTGTTGGAGAAAGTGCCAAGCCCTGAAATCCCTTGCCACACTGGTTGTGGCTGGCTTGCTGGCTTGCTGGATTCGCAGTTCTCCTGGAGAGTGTTAAATGTGCATCTGAAGAAGCTCTGTAAGAGCACAAAGGAGGCTGTCAATGTGTGGATTAAACTTGCCCTTTCAAATTTTTGTATTAATTCATTCATGGTGGGGGGGGGGTACTGTGAATGGAATTCAGAACCTTGTGTTTGCCAGGCAGGTGCTGTGCTGCTGGGCCCATGTCCCCAGCCCTATTAATTCATCCTTAGCCAGGTTAAGTGATTTTATGTCACATATGTTCCCAGGCAACATCTGGGACTGATAGATGAGAGTCAAGTTCATCCTTCCACATCCTGGCACGTGTGCTCTGCTCCTTAGGTGCAGACCAGCGGCTGGCTCTCAGCTCTCCACTGAACCAGGGCTGGAGACGGCACCTTCACAGGCAGTGCTTGGATGCCCTCTAGTGGACAAGGGGAGAGGCTTGTCATTGTGGAACAGAACTAACCAGGAAGGGAGTGGCGACCACTGGTTTGAAAAGCCCCCTGAATTTGAAGAAAATACTGAAAAGACACAGGAAGAGGACAGCTTAAAGATAATGAGGTTCCTTGATAGTCCCAAGGAGGGGTACCCTCTTTCGCCCTATCAGTTTCTCTGTTTTAATATATTAATAACATGATTTATTTGGAAAAAATGCAGGAAAGTAAAACATAAGTGTACATATATATATATATGTGCATGTGTGTATTTTTCTTGGTGCAAGAGGAAGCTTGGCGTGGTGGTACATGCCTGTAATTCTAGCACTCAGGAGGCTGAGGCAGAAGGATCACCACAAATTTGAGGTCAGCCTGGGCTACCTAATGAGTTCACGGCCATCCTGAACTATACAATGAAACCTTGTCTCAAAAAATTTTTTAAGAAAATAGTACATGATAAATGAAAATTGGCTGCTTTTTAAAGTGTCAGATAGTAAATCATTTAGGCTTTGTGCATTCTGCCTGTTTATCATAAAAACAATCATAGTATCCAAATGAATGCACATGGCTGTAGTCACTGGCTTCATGAATCAGGCTATGAACTTAGTGTGGTGATGGACCAAAGTTTGTCAGCTTCTGGTGAAGGAGTGTGATTGTCTCTCCCACTAAACAGTAGCAGGGACCCCGTGCCTCTTGGTGGTACCCTAAGAACCCAGCACCATGCTAGTGTGGAGTAGGTACTCACATGTTTGCTGACCCAAAATGGCTCTTATATCAATTTCTATAATATATTAAGTTTCTTTCAGGATTTCTAGGAATTTATTAAGTGAAGAGCAGCATAATCTCTGCATTGCATGTTTAAACCATCAGAGCAAATAGGATTAGCTGCCATCCTGTTTTCTGTTTATCTCTAACGTGAACCATGGTGCTATGAGAGACCAACAGATAAAAGGCCCCTGTGGTGACCATCTGAGGGAGGCACTCCCTGGGGCCCAACAGCAGTGGGCAGACTCTTGGGAATCTTGTTTTGCAGAATCGGGAGGGTTTACACAGAGTATCTGCTACTTTTCCTAGAACTTACTTATGCCCAGAGATTTGTACTTGAGAGAGGGCTGGCTTGCTGGATTCTGCAGCTAGAAAACAGCACAGAAGCCAATTTCATGTCTCAAACACCAGCCTTATTTATGTTGCACCTGGATGTTCCTCTAGGGCAAGTTTATCATCTGCCAAACTGCTCAGTAGCTGTTATTGGTAGGGCATGTTGTCTCACCATGTGAATTTTAGGAACTGCGTATCATTCCAGAATTATGGATAAACTAAGGCACAGTAAATTTAAATATCTTAGGATATGATATTTATGGCATAAAAAGTTGGGTGGATGTTTAATTCACTGTGCTTCAGTTTACCATCTGTAAAATAATCATGTCTAATGCTTTTCAGGAGGCCAAGCCATGTGCTTCAAATGAGATAAGGTATGTGAAGCACTTCCTCATTCTGTAGTGGATATGATGCTGTTACCTGGGGCTCAAATCCATGGTATGTGTTCAATAAATATTTTTTGAATAAAAGAAAATTATTTGCCTGGATGCATAATAAGAATTCAAAACCTGAATCTTTCTACTGGGCCAGATATCCTTGGCATTATACCACTTAACCAAATAGGAACAGAACCATGGTAACCATGATAATTGGGGCACGGGGAGAACCAAGACAGAACATTAATTCCTTAAATCAGTGTGTTGCTCCTGCTTGAACTTGTGGCCCTGGGGCCATCTTTTAATCTCCAACCATGGCTTGGAGGTGGACTTCCTGGCAGTCAGTGTGTTTCTATCGAGCAGGCAGATAGAGCGTAGGGGTCAAACATCCCTGGCTTACTTAGTCCGGTATCTTGTTGGTGTTCCTGCTCTCTGGGGAGCACTCAGGTTCAATCTGTGTACCCAAGGAGCTGCAAGTAGATAAGCCATAGTGCCAAATAGGCATGAAAAGCCTGATTTACAGAGAAATGTTAAGTCTATTACATGAGAAAGGCAGAAGGGATAATATTAGTATAATAGCAATATCCCAGCAGTACATCTAGCCTGTGCCAGTCATTTTGTCCTCCTGCAACGCTGTGAGGAAAACTTCTGTGTCTCCATTTTGTAGATGGAGAAACTTAAGCTCAGGTTACAAGCCACCAGAGGGAGTGGAACTCTGGGGGCTGATTCCAAAGAACAAGATTTTCTCACCAGGCGCACTGCCTGTCAGTACACCATTACCACCAGCAGTAGCATCACCCAAGTCAGAGAGGAAGATGAAAGAATGGAAAATAAAGGAAGTAAGATTTCAGTATAAGTTTGCCACAGTTCACAGCCATGCCATGGCGCAAAAGGATGAAACAAACGATGCCTCAGAGTCAATGTCCAATTCGTACTCCAACAAGGCCCAACTGAGACCCCTCAGTGTGGAAAAGTCTCAAAAGATAGCACTAAAGCAAAGGTCAAAGCAAAAAGAAGGACATCTGGGCAGGAACTCACGTGTGGGGCAGAGGAAGGCCAGGGTGTCTGTTCAATGACTGCTAGTCTTGGGACCGATCTAGATGAAAATCGGAGAGTGGGGAGAACCAAGACAGAACATTAATTCCTCAAATCAGTGTGTTGCTCCTGCTTGAACTTGTGGCCCTGGGGCCATCTTTTAATCTCCAATCGTGCATTCTGGGAGGTTTGGGGCACAGGCTCCAAAAGTCCCTTAGCTTCTGCATAGCCATCAATCAGACATACTCTGACCAGCGCACCACATAAGATAGCACTAGACTAGAACACTAGAACATTTCTTGAACATCTCATCATCTATAAATTCCAGTATTAGCATTCGTTGGCCCACAAACCATAGATGAAATCAGTCCTGGCTTCAGGAAAAAGTGTCAGCCTTGAAGAATGGCACAGGTGAGCCTCCTCCAAAATTAGACTCCATGTGGCCTTCGCATATTAGGTCAGAACCTACAGGAGACTCACATCGCCAACTGGGGCGTCTGTCTCAGTCTGGGCCTTCTTTCCACCCTATCCCCCCAAATTTTGCTTGGCTAACTCCACCTACTTAAATCTCATACTTACTCAGACCATCAGAAATTAGTTGAGGCCTTGTACTTTACGTTCATATATCAGCCTAGTTTTCTTTACATAGGACTTAGCACTGTGCATAATTAAATACTGATTGATATAGCAGGGACCATGTCTGTTTCCTTGATCACTGTGCTGCTGTGGAGAATTCAGTGAGGTTTTTGAATGAGTGAATATTGCCATATTAAACATGTCATGAGAAGGGTAGCCAGGCATGGTAATATTATTTGGTTCTCATTTCAGGACACATAAAAGTCAGTCTACAGTAGGTGATTCCCAATGCCACCTCACGGTAAGGAATTAATATAGCAATACGATTTAAAGTCCAGCGAGGTATTTCAGAGCTGTAGGTGCTCACACCTGAAACAGTGCGGTCCCCTGAGCAAGGCTAGCTGGGGACCCTAGTACATTGTACCAAGGCAGCCCAGTTGTCAGAAGTCACCTGTTGGTTTTCAAGGCCAAAGTGCAGGCATGGTACTGTAATGTTATCTTTCTTGCCAGTCCAGGCTACAGTCAGGAATAAATTGGCCAATGTGTGCCATAGCAATGTAGTGTATCCTGCTCCGACCAGCGGTGCCTTGGGTCACTAGGTGTTTGAATAAATGAGACCCTTTAACACTATCATCAGAAAAATTTGAGCACTAAAATAGCTGTCATAAGGCTCATGGACTTGAATCCACAGCAAGGACAAGCTTTTTATGTGTTTTGGTTGAATTTTTTTTATTCCTTTTTGGTGGTAGTAGTGTCAGAGGTTGAACCCAGGGCTTTTACACTGAACTACATCACCAGCCCTTTCTAAATTTTTTTTTTTTTGAGACAAGGTCTCACTGAGTTGCTAATGCTAGACTCAAATTTACCATCCTCCTGCTTTAACTTCCTAGAGTGCTGGATTTATAGGTCTGCACTACCGTGCCTGACTTGATTTCTAAAATCTAAGATATCTGTTTACTTAGTCCATAAAATATTAAAATAAAGACCACGTGAGTGGCTTATGCACGGGAAGAGCATCGGAGAGCTATTGGAATTGATTCACTGTGAGGCACAGAGCAAAGCTAATGACTTTAATTTTTAAAAATTTCTTCTTAGAAAACCATAAATATCTGAAACTATCTAGAGTAGGAGCAAGCAATCTTATTCTGTAGCACAAGGCAGGTATTGAAATATTTGATGATCATGATGACTGTGGGTTATCAAAAAATTTATATTTGGAATACCATTATTTAATTTTTTTTTTCATATTTAATTTTAAAAGCAAGACCCAGTTGTAGTGGTGCAAGCTTGTAGTACCAGCACTCTGGGAGGCTGAGGCAGGAGAATTGAAAACCTAAGCCAGCCTGGGCAATTTAGCAAAACCTTGTTTCAGGATAAAAATAATAATAATAATGTGCAAGAGATGTAGCTAATAGCTTAGTGTGAAGGCCAAAGGCCCTGGGTTCAATCCCCAATACCAAAAAACAAAAATCCCCAGCAAAAACATTCAGGTGAGCTCGTTATTTCTTATTGTTCAGAGGAGACATTGGTAGAGATCCCTCCCCACCAAAAATATAACATCAAAAGGTAAAAAATCAAATGAACAATATAACAAAGGAAGATGGTCAGTGTCACGCTGTTCTTGAAGGTAGTTCTAGAGATTCTAGCCAACACACTAATGCAAGAAAAAGAAAACTCATATCTGCAGCTATGCTGCAGAAGTCTTAGGCAGAAATTTCCCGGGAGTCAACTGACATTAATAGGGTGACAGAATACCTGTGGCATTAAAAGGCTTCCTGCAAACAGTTCTCACTTCTGTACTTTTTTCCTCCAGCAAAGGTAATCACTTGAGACACCTGGTGCTTTACCCACATCCGTAGTAGTTGTGCAAAAACAACAAAACCCATATCCAGCATTATAAATAACACCTGGGCTGCTGGCTTCACTTTTACAGGATAACTAGTGAATGTCTTCTAATTCTCTTTGAGAAAAGTTTAAAAGCCATCCTTGCTTTGCTCCATTGTAGGTGACTTGTTCTTTCATCATTTAAAGAATCATCTCTTTGTACTTAATGTCTGAGATTTTGTGGTGCACCTTGGTGTGGGTCTGTTTTTATATACTGTTCTGTGTACCCAGGAGGAACCCTCTTACACAGGAATTTCATTCCTGAAATTCTGAGTTTTCTTGAGTTTTTTGTTGATTTCTTTTCCTCCATTTTACCTCGTCTCCATTCCTGCAATTTACTAATCAGATGATTGAGCTCCCAAACCTATCTTTTGCTTATTTTCTCTATCTCTGTGTGTGTTTTACTGTTTTCCAGGAGGTTTTCTCTTCTATCATTTCTACTGAGTTCTAAATTTTGCTGTCCTACTTTTAATTCCAAAAACTTATATTTTTGAAGGACTATTATTTTCAGTACTATTTGTACTGAAGATTTCTTTCTTGGTTATTTTCTTGTCCCTCTTCAAAGTTACTTTTCCCCAGTTTGGTTTGGTTTTTGAGGTTTTTGTTTGTTTATTTTTAAACAGTCTTGCTGTGTGGTTCAGGCTGACCTTAAATTACAGTTCTCCTGCTTCAGCCTCCCAAATCCTATGATTATACGCATGTGCCACCAACTCAGCAACCCAGCTTATAGTTTGGTCTCTGTTCCCTACACCTTGTCACACAGACTTCACAGTCTTTATAGATCTGGGAATCTTGGTTTTCTGCCTGTGTTCAGGAGTGAAAATCTGTTCATGTGCTTTGAGCATATGGCTGAGACTTAACCACTTTGAATGTCCTTGTGGATTGACGTGCATGTTGGAAAATCCCCAAAGCTAGTGTTTTTAGCTCTTTTCTTGTGCACCTGTAAAGACATGGCTACTAATAAGCTAAGTAGTGTTCCCGGGTTTAGCTTAGTTGGCTAAGGCCCCACTCTGTAAACTTGAGGTTCAGAGTTCCATCCCCGAGCCAGCAAAAAAAAAAAAAAAAAAAAAAAAAAGACTTTAAAATAAGCTAAGTAGAGGGAAAACTTTAAGAATTGGAAGTGTGAGGAAGTCATCATGTTGAATTTAGGCTTTTTTTGTGTGTATACCAGGGATCAAACTCACAACCTCACATTTGCCAGGCAGGTGCTTAAGCCACTGAGCTAAATCCCCAGCCTGAATTTAGGCTTTTTGTTTAAGGTATGATACTCAAACTTTGAACTGCATCCTTCAATTCAGTGAGACTCTACTTTGTTTTACTTTTTTTTTTTTTTTTTTTTGTCTTTTTGAGACAGGGTCTCCCTATGCAGTTCAGGCTGGCCTTGAACTCACTTTGTAGCCCAGGCTGGAGCAGGATAGAAGCTGAGGTGTTCGCTGCTTTGCCTTCAAACAGCTCACCACCCAACTCAACCTCTGCTCCCAGGCCAAGGAGTATTGCAGGCTTCACAGTGAGGTTGGTTTTGCTCTTGGCTTTTCTGTTAACCAGCACGGAATTTGACTTTCTTATCCTTTGGTCCAATGCTAAGTTTCAAAAAATGTTTACTCCTTTCCTCTTGCTAATTTTAGAAGGATTTTAGGAAGGAGAAAAATTAGATTTATGTGCTCAGTCTGATAACTTTACCCAGAAGCCTAAACTATATGAAATACACTTGTACTCCACAGTGGTTGGCACAGGCCACAGCTGAGAGCGTAGATGAGTGGACTGGAATAAAGGTTTCAGAAGCAGACCCAATATACGGGAAGTTAGCTTAGGAAAAAATAAAAGTAGCCCTTCCTTACTGCATATATAGAACTCAACTCTATGTGCATTAAAAATGTGAACACATACAGAACCACAAAAAGGTATAGGAGAATATTTTAAATCTTGTGTTAAGATCTTCCCAAGCATGCCAGGTGTGATGGCGCACTCCTGTAATCCCAGCACTTGGGAGGCTGAGGCAGGAGGATCGTTGCAAATTCGAGACCAGCCTGGACTACAAAGTGAGCCCAAGGTCGGCCTGAACTTCATAGTGAGACTGTCTCAAAAAAACCCAAAAAACAAAAAATCTTCCTAAGCAGATAGAAGATTTAGTTAGTGACCAATGAACTATGTAAAAAGGTAAAACAAATATATGACAAAAGATACTGTGAAGCTAAAAATTAAAAACTAGATGAGGGAAATGTTTGCCCCATAAGTAGTTTGTTGCACATGTAGTTATAAAAAGATCTCTACAAATCGGAAATCGATTTTTAAAAATCTGTTAATAAACAAGGAAAGAACTGTAGGACTGGGGATATAGCTCAGTGGCACAGCACCTGCCTGGCAAGCACAAGGTCCTGAGTTCAATTCCCAGTACCAAAAAAAAGAAAGGAAAGAAGGAAGGAAGGAAAAAAGAAATGCAGACTCTCCCACTTCGGGCATCACGCCCATCAGCCAGCTTGAACACACCCTCAAGAGGATTCTGGGAACCACCCACCTTGGGGACTCAGGGCTCTGTAGCCAGGAGGACAAAGGAACCACATTCTAATTGTGGTGACTCACAGTGTTGCATGAAGGAAGCTGGACCTAAGAGTGTCCTATAGGATTCCATTTACTGTATATGGAGATCAAAAACTAGCAAAATTAATCCAGGATGTTAGAAATCAGGACAGTTATTACTCTTGGAGGGGAGAAGCAGTGACCAGAAGCAAGGGTGAGATATCCAGGTGCTGGCTGTATTTGATTTCTTGATGGGAAGGCTGGTTACACAGGTTTGTTCAGTTAGAGAAAATTTACCAAGCTGTTCACTTAGGATTTGTTCCACTTTTCTAGTCTACACTATAAAGCAGTGAAATGCAAAACAGGGGTTTGTTCTTTTAAAAAAAAATGTTTTTAATCATTCAAAACCTGGGAATTAGCCAGGCTTAACAGTGCACAGCTGTATGGAGGACTGAGGCAAAAGTATCATTTGAAACCACAAGTTCAAGACCCGTCTGAGCCAACACAGGTGTGACTCTGTCTCAAACACAAGAGGTAGGAATTTAATGTGGTGAAAGTGGAAGGGAAAACCATGTGTACATTGGTGAGAAAGTAAGTGAGTACAGTGGTTTTTCAGAACAATTTGGCAGCACCTCTAAATTTTAAAATAATCTAGAGATTCTGCTTCTAGAACTGCACCCTGGAGTTCAGGCATCCAGAGGTATCTATTGTGAGAAAGTTCCCTGGACATCTTTGTACAGACATAAAAGAGACAACATACATTTCCTCCTGTAGAGGACTGGTCACATAAACAATGGGAAACCGAGCAACTGTGAACACTGGCACAGCTCAGCACCATGTGGTAGTGTGGAAAAATATGCCCCGTGCCATTGCTGACCTGCAGAAGCGAGTTCCAGGCACTCAGTACGTTGGTCCACATTGGTAAGGAGAGAGAAAGGCGCGTGCAGGAAGTGGTTGTAAATGCAAGTCAAAGCATTCGGAAAGACATGAAATTGTTTATTTTTTTTTTCTTGAATTTACCACCAGTGAATAGGGATGTGGGTTGTCATTTCCTTATAAACCCCCATGTTAATTTTTTGCCCACTGATCATTTTTTAAAAGTTTTGGGGCTGGAGATACAGCTCAGCAGCACAGCGCCTGCCTGGCAAGCACAAGGTTCTGAGTTCAATTCTGGGTACAAAAAAAAAAAAAATATATTAGCTTTACTGTTCAAAAAATTCTGAGCCTTAAAAAATGTTTATTGGGGGAAAAAATAAATAGTATTTGTGTGGTCTAAGCACATAGAGAGCTAGGATTTGTCTTACATGCAAACACACACCAAGCAGGAGATGAGTAATGTTTTTACAAAGTGATTTCCATCAATACTGCTTATAGAGAAAGATAAAAAGACTTGCCTCTAGACACATTTCTGTTACCTAGGAAATTCATGTGGGTAGAACAGTTCTTTTCTTGACAAGGACATTCTTTTGACTGTGTTTGCTGGTGAGGTCATAGACCAAGTATTCCATTTGAGAGATAGTTCTGTTAACATTGTGCATATGTGCAAAAGTGACCACAGCTAGCAAATTACACAATGGAGCTCTGGACACCAGGCCCTGCTTGCTTGTTAACGAAAAACCTTTTTGTATTTATAGCCAAGAGCTCTTAGTTGAACCCATTTAGCTAGAAACAAGCTTGTGAGGGAAACCTAAACCCTTGTGGTCCCAGAGAGACACTATAAACACATGTGTGGTGCTTTCTCACTTACTATTAGGTTTCCTGTGTGAATCACGAGCAAAGGGCCCACCTGACCCTTTCCTTTCACTCAAGAGGCCCAAAATGTTTGAGGTGCTGCTCTGCTGGATCGCATCAGTTACCAGTCCTAGTGACCCAAGGCAGTGTCAAATGAAGGCATATGGCTTATCTGCCCTTTAGGATGAATTTGAACTCTAAGACCCCATTTGTATGAGAGGGGGTGCTTTCTGGAATTACATCCATTTTGTACATCTTCACTTTCAGTAAATTTTATCATCCTAGATGTAAGCACAAAAACACGTCTCCATTAAGTGCCTTTTCTTTGGAATTCATATACAATATCACACAGCTAAAACACTGTCAATGTCCAACTCTAACAAAGAAAAACAGCAGTGCCCAGAATCCGTCATCTGCTTCCTAGCTCAGGCATCCAAATGCTCAGAGGTGGGCTTCGTTTGGGAAGCCGTTTTAAATGCTCCGGGAAATCTGGGTTTAGCCAGAGCCTCACAGAAGTCTTCTTTCTTAAAGAAGGGCCTACAGTTTTCTCCCTGCAGCCTCTACTTTTTAAAGTCCCTGTCTATAGGTCCCTGGGCTTCTCAGACTTGGTAAATTGAAACCTGAGCTCATGACCATCTCCCTTAACCTGTTCCTCCATTATTCAAACTACATCAGTGAAACCCTAATCCACTTCCTGTGTTTCTCTAGAGATCTGGAATAAGTCCTGACAGTTTATTCCTCACCTCATTTCTAACCCATAAATCCCTGTCTACTCCTGAAACTGGTAGCATCCACTGCCACCATCCTGGTCTTGAAGGCATCTTCTTCTCCCATGCAGGTTATTGCACATTCTCTGAATGTGTCGCCGCCTACCTTTGCCCCTCCGCTTGCCTGTTCTTCACATGCATCCTGTGTTGTCTTAAAAACTGTAACCTGAAGCTGGGTGCCGTGGTGCATGCCTGTAATCCCAGCACTTGGGAGGCTGAGGCAAGAGGATTGCCGTGAGTTCAAGGCCAGCCTGAACCATATTGTGAAAACTTGCCTCAAAAAGACATAAAAAAAAAAAAGTAACCTGACATTGTTTTCTCACTTCACACCTTCACCCCACCCTTAGAATAAAGTGCAGGGTCCTCAGGTCCCTGGGGCCCACACAGTCTGATGTTCCCCAGCAGCTTTAATATTTTGCACCAATGTCCTGTGCTTGCTGTGCTTTTTTATAGGTTCGAGAAGGCGGCCAAGGCTTCCCAAGCCCCAGACCTTTGCTCACGCCGCTCTCTGCACAGGGTTGTTTTCCCACCGTCTCACCAGCACTTTCTAGGTTGCAGCTCAGGAGTGTCTCTGACACTTGCGTGCTTGGGGAAGAGGCTACAACCCTGTCGTGTTAGAGCCTGGTCCTATGCTTTACCTCCCTGAGTGGCGCTCTGCACAGCTGCACGGTTGTGGTTACTCAGCTGAGCTTTCTACCAGGCTCTCGGCAGGCTCTGCTCTGTTCAAATCCCACTCTGTCCTCGGGGCCTGCTAGCAGGTAGCCCGTCATGTTCTGGGTGCCTATGTGAAAAACAGAGGAATGAAATCCATTTCCCCAGCTTCGTGAGTAGCATTACTTTAGTATTTGATTCTGTATGCCACAAAAAAAGCTGATGCAGAAATGACCTGAAAGCGTTTGTTATACCTGGGCTTTTATTTTTTAGTGCATGCTTATCACACGGGATAGTAATGTTCATTTTAGAGAATTGCTACAATGCATACAACACATCTTGATCATTTTCAATACCTTTTCCTCCCTCTCCCCTCTATATTCCCTCCTCCCATCCCCTTCTCTGAAAATCTACCTTCTAGTTTTCTATCATACCTCCTTTTATTCATTTACTTAAAGTTTTTCATATAAAAGAAAACATACAATATTTGTCTTTCTGAATCTGCCATATTTTGTGTGGCGTGATAGTCTCGAGTTCTATCTATTTTCCTGCAAATGACATGATTTTACTCATCTTTATGGCCAAGTAATATTCCATTGTGTATCAGGTTCTGCCCTAGATCCCCAATCTCTCAAACAAATGCATGGCAGAGATTAAATAAAGAGACAAGTGTAATGATTTTTAGGGCTCCAGGAGGGTCAAAACCCTTTAATTAAGCTTGAGACTCTGAGGGATAAGACAAAGACTTCTCTGGATCAGTTCACTTTTATAGGTCCAAGGACAAAAGGTGGAGAAACTGAGGAAAGCATGGGAAATGAGCAGGACCTTGGGAGTCTCTTCAAAGACTTCTCCAAGTAGTAAATTATTCCAATTTAGGAAAACTGTTCTATCTCCAGGATAATATTTATGGTAGGGTTGAGACTGCAGGAGTGAAATTCCTCCAGCTGCAGTCTCTATCTGTTAATTGGGGTTGGAGCCAAGTGTCCGCAGCTGTGGCCTTATCTTGCCCTTTCAGGTGTCTCTGGCCTCACAGGGTACTGCAAATCTCAGCCAGGACCAGTGATTCATAGAGGTTCACTTACTATGAATCAGCTCCCGTCACCAGGCAAGGAGCCGAGGCCTAGGACAGACTCACAGATAAACGTAGAAAGCCAATTAGTAAAATTTAAATCCTGCTCAGAGCAGCTTTGTAGTGTTCTCCAATTGTGGATATATTATACATATGAAATACAATATAGATTATTTTTTGTTTTCTTTATCCATTCATCTGTTGACAACATCTGGGCTGTTTCCAGAACTTACCCACTGTAAACATGGATATCCATGTACCACTGATGTATGTTTGTCTTTAATTCTTTTGACGCCTTAGACTTTGATGGTGATCCCTAGGGATGTGATACAGCTAGAATGTTTCCGTGGCTTAGGGATAAAGTCCTTGCTGTCCCTGGAAAGTTCTGGGATGCAAGTGGCCTTCTTTGCTCAGCATTAACGACATCGCCAATTTAGTTAGTTTCTTTGCCCTCGATGTGGGGTTTGCCTTTGGTCATTTCCTTTGATCCTGCCTTGATTTTTGCCTTGCTCTGCAGGGATGAAGAAATGGACTCTGGCTAGGATAGGCCAGAACTTGTGAGAAAACCCTGAGTCCCCCTATCTAGACAGGGCCCTTTTGCATTCTCCTTTCTGACAAATCTCAGGCCACATGCTGTCTGCCATCTGTGAGAAGGATGGTGGTCACCCAAAGGTTGGCACAAAATGCCCAAGACTTGACAGCAGATCGCTTCCAGGGACCCTGTCGGTGGCGTGCAATCTTCTTTCCTTGACAAGTAGCAGCCTGGGATCAAACTCCAGCCATGCATATTGTCTTGCCCCATGTGGTAATTTAAGACTCTTAGTGCTGGTTTTTAAAAGCAAGATTATCATGGACAAATTTGAGTTTCTATGTTCTCCCTGGGTGGAAGGAAATCTGATGAAACTAGCCCACCACAACCGGCAGGAGCAGTATGAAGACCTGCCCTATCTGCTTCATGTTTCTTATCTTCCTGGGTTTGTAGGCATGTGAGTTTGCAACCCCCCTTCTTCAGTAATATGCACACGTCTATATTCAAGAAAGTCGTTGTTGACATTGTAATTGTTTTTTTCTCTGTCCCTACTTCCTTCTGCTCTATTTTCTCCTTTCTTTTCCACTGCCTCTACCATTTTACAGGTGCTGGGATTGCTGGTATGGACTCTGATTGCTGGAACCGAGTACTTCCGGGTCCCTGCATTTGGCTGGGTCATGTTTGTAGCTGTATTTTATTGGGTCCTCACCGTCTTCTTCCTCATCATCTACATAACAATGACCTACACCCGGATTCCCCAAGTGCCCTGGACAACAGTGGTAAGGAGGCCGTGGGAGGTGTTCCTGTGCAGCATCCACTAGCTAGGACAGCTTGTCATCTTCTAGCCAGCTCAGGGTTGGCCCCACCCATGCCAGGTGGGCCGAGCCATACAACGCCCAACACAAGATGTATAAAACTGGGCACATGAGAAGGTTTAGGAGTTCCTCTGAGGCTCAGTAGCAAATCTGTACTCAGAAGCCTGAATCAAGCAAAGGTGGTTTCTTGTTTATTAGTCCCTGTCAACAGTGTCACCTGAAAACAGCAGTGTCAGGGCACCGACTTCTGCAGATCTCCCTTCCTTCCTTCTAACCTCTCCTTTCTTCCTCACACCACGGCTCTTAGCTGTTAGGATATGTGTGTCTGAAGAGTGAGGAGGAAAAAGAAAGTCTACTGTGGCAAACAAGCAGGCGGGAAGCAGGAGACGTCACAGGTGTCTGGGTTTCTGTCCTGGCTCTGGGCACCATGCTACGCACAGATAAGCAAGGTAAACACACAGGCTCAGGGCAGCTAGAAATGTGTGGACACAGTGTCCTGTGCCATAGTGAGTTGTGTGTACTCGACTCAGTCCGGGATAGCCGGGAACTCTTCAGAGAGGAAGTGACCTCTAGTTTTACCCTGAAGACTGAACACATGTCCTAAGGGGGTTCATGGAGCTGGAGAACAAGTTCCCCTTTCCCTTGGAGCACAGCTGTCTCGTTGGGGAATTTGAAGTGGCCATATAACTGTTTTTTGTTGTGTTTTTTTAAAACCCAAGTTGTGCCACACTTATGTATGTATTTCTTAAACAAAGCTCTGGAGCGATACTGTTTTTAGTTTGTTTTCAATCAATATATCAAAAATATCCAGTTCCCCATAACTGATTCATGAACCAAATGTGAAGCACAGCCCTGCTGGGGGTTGTAGGCTGCAGTCACGTTGGCAGGCTTTCAAACAGGGCAGACACCACTCTGATGCACCTGCCTTTGTGCTAAGTAGTTCTTCAGAGCTAAGCTAGCTCCACAAGAAACAAGTTTCCTTTTATTGTGATATAACTATGGCCTGTTTTCCCATATCCAAGTATGAAAATTCTCCATTAGTGTTTCAGGGACACAGTGTAAGTTGTGACAGAATTCCAAACAAGCTGCCCACAACTGGCTGCGGGCACAGTCCAGCTGGGATCACTGTCCTGCTTCCCCAGTGGGCAGGAGGAAGGGCAGCCTCACATGGACACTGTGACTTGGAAGTCACAGGAGCTATGGGAACCAGGGAAGGAAGGCTCGAAGCGAGGGGGGCATTTAAGGAATGTCATGCTGGAGAAAGATGAGTCTGAAAGTCATTCCTGAAGAAAGTGACTGTGCACCTGGAAGCAGAGGAACTTGGACAACAGAACAGGGAAGCGAAGTGTTAGGCTGCAGCCATGAGCAGGACCTGGTTTCCACCTGTGCTCCAGGCTCAGTTTCCACTTTTGCCATCTTAGTCACAAATGTGCAGACCTGTTCTATAAAGGATCGCACAGTGAGTATTGCCATCTTGTTGAGCTATGCTGTCTCTGTCATTAGTCAACTCTGCTCCCAGCACAAAGGTGTCCACGGGCAGTTAGTGAGTGAATGAGCACAACTATATTCTAGTCTAGTTCCACAGTGGTGCACTGTATGTGGCCTGCAGGCCACAGTTTGCTCCCCTGTGGTCTAGATCATAAATACTCTCTTCAAGCCTAAAAGATTGGCTTATTTCTTTTCTTTCTTTCTTTCTTTTTAATTTTTTTAATGTGCCTTTATCTATTTTTAAAAAATTAACACTGCCCCTTCTGGTACTCCATGGTTTTAAAACCACTAGATTAGCATTATCAGAATTTATCATCATAAGGTGTGGCCCCATTTTATAGGTAAGGAAAATGAGATTCAGACCTGCATCGATTCATACGCATGGAGCTCTAGCTCCCTTGATTTCCACACACATCTTTTTCTGATCTCCTGCTCCATGCACTCCACTGCCTGGGCAGTAGAGAAGAACCCCAGCCAGAGGCCAAGACACAGGACACAGGACCTTCAGTCCCTGCAGAACTGTTTGTTATTTATGTCCTCAAACAAGGCAGAGAACCTCCAGGCCGGGTGTTGCACATTCACACGTACAATGGCTCAGACAGCACACAACTGAGGAAACAGCTCAGTGCTGAATTCCTGCGCCACCCCCCTCCCCCACCCCGGCCCTTTCTTAGCATCCTAAATGCGTTAGGCATATGTCACAAAGACATAATCTGGACTGGTAAATTGTTTAACTCAGAAACCTGGGTTTTGGAGTGAATTATCCTTATTATAAAATATTTAAAGCCAATTTTTCAGAACTTCATTTTCTGCTGCTCAAATAGGTCTGGCTTCTGACTGGGGGTTTTGTTTACTGTGCCAACTAAGAACTCAGAGTCTTGGGGAGCTGAGTCAATGGTGCTCACTGGAGATCCAGAGCTGAGACTAGGACAGGTCTCCATCTGCTGACCACTCGCGGCTCTGTGTTACTCACTGCCAGCAGGGGCTCTCACACAATAAATGGGGCTGCAGTGTCGCCCTGGCTGCTGTGTTCCAACCCGGCGCAGGAGTGAGCTTTGGGCCAGGCTCCATGCTGAGGCAGCTGGTACCACCTAGAATCCTGCTGCTCAGGGCTGGACCCCGGGCTGCTGGCATCACTGGACACTTACCAGATACACAGAATTGCAGGCCCCACTGCACCAACTGAATCAGAAACCCTGTAGGGAGCATGGGAATCTCTACTATCCCAAGCATTCCAGGTAATTCCTAGGCACCTAAAATGTGGGAGCACTGGTTTAGAGATAATTACTGGATGACATCCCTAAATCAAAACTTTTAAGCCAGATGGGAAGTAAGATTGGCTTTTGATAGTTTCAGAAAGGTAATAAGGTGATTTGGTGCATTCACTATAGTATGGGGCATGTAGCCGCAGCTGAATACGGCACACATATATATATGTGTGGAAATGTGAATTTTCCTGCAAAGAGGGACAATCAAGAGCACATCACCGCCATGTTCAAGTCCAGTTTTCTGCCAAATGACTTTAGAGTTTGTTCTTGATTTTTTGCACTTAGGGATCCTCAGATTGTGGAGGAGGTCTAGACAGTCCCCAGAAGCTTGGCTGGGAGAGAGCTCCTTAAACACTGCAAAAACGAGCGTTTCATGGCCCAGCTCACCATTCAGTAGGGGGTGAGCTTTGCTCTGAAACCCAATGTGAAGAGTAGCCCATCTCTTAATATGTCTGGAAAGATGCAAAAACGTCGGTTTCCTCCTTTATTATGCAGCAAAAGCTACAGTGGCTTACCAACAGCTTCCCTGAGCTCCTCAGCTACAACGGTTCTAATATCATTTACTCAGAGAGGCTTGGATGTGTTTTATGATAAGTCTGATTTGAGCTAAAGTTCAGAGCAGTGAAATGTGCCCCGCTTTGAGGGCTGATACAGTGCATTTCCCGAGGACTCATCCTCTGTTGCTCACCTCTGCTGACCTGGCCACAGGCCCTGTGAGCTCCCCTGGGTGGCATGCTTGGCTCCCATTGCTGGGTGCCTACTGTGTGCCAGATCTCCTTTAGATTCCATCCTTACAGTGACTCTCCAAAGATGGAATATTGTCTCCATTTTGCAGATGAAGAAATGGAGGCATTCAGAGGATGTTAGGAGGCTAGAACCCTAAGACCAAGCTCAGCTGTCAACCCTGGAGTTTGCCTGGCTCCCACTAACTGACAATTCCAGTTTCTCTTGCCACCAGAAGTGGCCATTTGCATTGTCCTGTCCTCAGCAGGAAGGGCCAGCGCGGATGTGTCTTGGCAATCTTTTCAGCTTGACGTAAGCACCTGACCTAGGAGCAGAGGCCAACAGGCACCTCCTGCCAACTCTGTCTCCAGCCAGCTGCCTGTACCTGCTGTCCCTCGGTGGGACAGTGTCATGACTGGGACTTTTGTCCCCACTAACCACTCAATCCAAATGACTTACTTAGTCTGCAAAGCACAGTCAAGTGTGAAGCAGCTACCTCCAGATGGTCTGTAGTGGACACAGTCAGGGCGCAGAAATAAGAAATGGTAGAGCATTGCACTGTTCATACTGTTTTTAACAGTGCTGTCTCCTTTGAGATGGAAGAGACTTCTGTGGCTCTGCCATCTTGTAAATTTAGAGTATAATCAGTTTGGTCATAAGTTTGATATCTATAATAAATCCAGTACAGCATGGGCTTAAAACTTATTTCTCCTATACCCATATATAAGTCACTTGTCAAATGAGACCAAAAAGCACCCTAGCTTCCTCCTATCAGTGGCTCTATCATCTTTAACACTTGACTTCTGGCCTGGGTCCCAAAATGGCAGCTTTAGCACCTGCCATTACATCTACTACCATGTAGTCAAGGGAGAGAAGGTAACAAAAAGGGCATAGAGAGGGCACACTTCTCTCCTTTAATTTGTGATGTTGAAGTTGCTTCGCTTGCATCGTGTTAGCCTAAATGTGGTCCTCCCAGGAAAAGCTGAAGAGAAAATCTTATTCTGAGTGGCCGTGTGCTTAGCTAAAAATGGCTGCCTTGTGAGAAGAATGAACAGATCCCAGGAGCTATCGAGCAGCTCTGCCACAGACGAAATAGCTGAGCGGTGACTTGTCCGAGGCTGCATAGCCAGTGGGTTGAGGGAGAGAAGTCATTTCCAAGTCTGTTTACTCATCCGCCTCCTTTCTCCTGCCCCCTTTCTTCTAGTGGCTTGTCACACCCTTCCTCCTCTATCTCCTTCCTTACCTGTGGATTCAAAATACAGCTGTTAGCCAGGGGTTTAGCTCAGCGGCACAAACGCCTGTCTGGTAAGCGCTAGGTCTGGTAAGCGCTAGGTCGTGAGTTTGATCCCCAAAACAACAACAACAAAAATACAGCTTTTCTGCATGTAGCTGAGAATATGTCCTACCTGAAAATTCCTAATAGACCTGCTATGGTCAGCCAGGAGTAGGGCCTGCTAATAAGCTTTTTAAAGAGGCTTATTTGTGCTGCTGAGGCTGCTGGTCCCTGGAGCACACTCAGAGTAGCACTGAGCAGCTCTAGTAGCTGGCTGTGGACAGGATAGGGCATGCAGAGGTGATTTTCATGTATGTTGGTCTTTGCCTACACTTACATCTTCTATCAGATAGGAATCGCTTGCTAGGCGTGGTGACACAGGCCTGTAATCACAATGCTGGGAGGCTGAGCCAGGCTAAACTACATAGCAAGACCCTGTGTCACAAAACAAAATGAAACAAAACAATATGAATGGCTCTTGGTGTCTCTTCCACTGATACTTGGAGGTAGAAATGAGGGCTAGAAACACCAGTAGCTGAATAGAGCATCTCTGCTGTCCCAAAAGACAGACTCTGATAGAAAAGACAAGTGGATTCAGGCTGAATTATAATACCAGGTAGATTGATGTCTTATAAATACTGAAAAGAAAAACTGGTGAAGTTCCAGGGACCCAGAGGAAGGAGCCATTCTTCCCTCTTCTCGCAGAGAGCTGTAGAGGTTTTGGGAGGCCCAGGTGCTGACCCCAGTTTGCTCTGGCTTCCATTAAACTCTCAAGGACCCAGTGTCAGATACCAGCCCAAGAACCTTGTACTTATGGCCATCTCATTATCCCTCCGTATCCATTTCCTTCTCCTGTCATAGGATTCTCAGCTGGGGCCATGGCTTCCCCACCAGTCTACATTTCCCAGGTACCCCCACACTAGGTGGTCTCAGAACCTGGCTATTGGGATACAAGGAGAGGATGTGTGAAAACTCTGGGTCGAACCCTGAGAGCGGGGCCTGTCCTTCTGTGCCACCACCACCCTTGGTGGCTAGGATGCTGCTGTGTAGGAAGCATACCTCCCGGCCCCTGCATGATGGGGAGATCCCAAATGCCAGCCTCCGTGAAGGAAGGGGACTGTAGACCCACTGCCCTGAGACTGCCTGACAACTCTGGCTCTTATGCCTGTTACCTGAGAGAGGAATAAATAATCTCTCTTAAATCATTCATTTGGGTTCTTCTTACCAAATCCACGCACTAACTCTGCATCACCTCAGGCCTTCTTTCCCTCGTCTGCACACCTGAAATCTCTCTTACTACTTGGGGAAGTCGTAAGCAGGCTTCTTCTAAGTCCCTTTTTGTCTCAGGAGCTAACAGAAAGTTAGAAGCAGTCAAGTAAACCAGAAAGTACTGTACAAAATAATGGAAGCACAAGCCAGTTTAAAGCATAGCTCTGGTGCTTTGAATTAGAAAGTGCATTTGTTGGTATGAAACACCACCCTCTGTTACATGGCTGTTTTTCTTTCAAAGTCTGTCCAGTTGTGGGGCAGATCATGCTGGAGCCAGGCTCTGGAGCTCAGAGTCTCACTCTGGGCGGGGAGGCGGTGCAGGCAGGGCCCGTGTGGCTCAGAGTCACGGCTGCCAAACTGCACTCTGAAGCTCCACAAAACCAAACTCTTTTCTTTTTGCAGAGAAGGGATTAAACATTACTAGCAGTTTAGGCTTTCAAAACTGTAGGCACTAATAACATGGGGTGGGGTCGTCAAAGAGATGCCAGTTACTATCTATATGTGCCTTCATTGGAGAAAAAGAGCCTTTTTTAAACTGGGTGTGGTGACAAGGCAAGGCAAGGCAAGGCAAGAGGATCTTTTTTTTTTAAATTTAAAGAGAGAAAAAAAAAACAGGAAAAGAATGGAAATATTACAGAATTTCAAGAAAAGAAGATAAACAATAAGAAATCACTAGTTGATAAATTACGTATTGTTCTTTTAGAAATAGTTTTTCAAGTTACAAAATTAAAGCAAACAAAGTAGACACTCAAACAGTGAGTCTGCAAACAGATCTGTTCAACAATCCAACAAGAACCTAGAAATATGGTTATCAACCCCACACACCTAAACATTCATGCAGCTGTATCTTTTATAGCGCTTCCTATTTCTTCTTTTTTACAATTGCAATTATACGTTTTTAAAATGTTATTTAAAGAGAAGAAAAAAAGCAAAACAGAAAGAAGGATAGCAACAATACAGAATTCTAAAAGAAAGAAAGAAAAAGTAAAAAAGAAAAATGAGAAAAAACCCCACTAGTTTATAAATTACATATTGTCATCTTGGAAGTAGTTGTTCAAGTTACAAAGTTAAAGGGTACATAGTAGACATTCAAACAGATTACGAACAGTTCTGCTCAAAGATCCAACAAAGACTCAGCAATATGGTCATCTATTTTACACACTCAAACATACATGCAGGGCAGGAGGATCTTGTGAGCTCAAGACCAGCCTGTGTTACAAAGTGAGTTCAAAGTCAACCCTGAACAGCATAGTGAGACCTTGTCTCAAAAAAGACAAAAAAAAAATTTTTTTTTAAAGCCATTTTTAGGCAGGAGCAGCTATTTGAAAGATAACAAGACATATTATTGTAGCCATTTTGGATTTACTAGTGGCTTGTTTTGAAGTCCTGTAGTGCATTCACTGTTTTGGCTTTATTGTTTCTATTCTATTCTATTCTGTTCTGTTCGATTTTTACTATGTCTGAAAGTATCTACAGCTATTTTGAAGCAAAATAGGCATTATGGTAATGGTTGTTGGTTTCGTAAGATTTTGGAGTCTTGTATCACTTATACTGGTTTATTTTTGATTGGTTTTTATTCTATTTTTTTCTTCTGTTTTATCCTCTTTTTTTTTAAAGCCTTTTTATACCAAAAAGGGATTAAAAAGAATAGTGCCTCTCCTTACTGCCTCCAAAAAGAACAGTCGGCCACCTTCTCCAGGATCCTGTATTATCCCAGGAGCTCTGTCTTTGCCAGTGACCAGAAACCTTTTGGGAACTGTCATTTATGCTGGGGGAGCTTTGAGGTCTTTCAGCTTGAGCAGCCCCAGACTGAGGGCCTACTCCTCTCCCTCCTGTGCCTGTGAACCTCGGTGAGATTCTGGAGCCTTCGTGTGTCCTCTTTGAATCCCAGAGCCATCCTGGTGTCTTGCTTAACCTCTGTAACCATCTCAGAGACTGGTTTCCTTGCTCTTCTTTTCTTGACCATCTTGCCTATTTTCACTACAGTGCCCTCAGCCAGGCACCCCCAGCGTGTACTTACCTGTGGGAGGAGGAAGCAAACCCCAAGAAGCCACAGTTAGGCCCTTTGAGATGGGAACGGAGACTTGGGATAAGCGGGGGTGCCCTGGTGGGGTGCTGCGTGGGAAAGATTCCCTCTGCCCTCGTCTCACCTCTCATCAACCGCCTTCCCTGTTTCTCTCCAAGGAAGTAGGAGTTTCATGCTCTTGGCTGCAGGGGCCAAGGTCAAGGGCATCCTGGCCAGCCTGAGCGTCTTCCTACCCTCATCTTCACCCCGTGTGGGGGCTCAGATACGATGGGTGCCCCAAAATACAAGTCCAGAGACATCCGTCACAGTAATTCCTATAATCCCAGGAAAAAAGGAGCATCCAGACGCCCAGCAGTGAGGGAAGATTCATGATGAGGTGCCAGTGCTGTGACCAGAATGGGGCCAACCTGAGAAGGTGCCTTTTGTATCTTTTTAAATGGAAAAAAATCAAGCTACATAGTTCCGTGCCTCCCTCTGTGTGAAGGTTTGCCTGTGCCCCAGAAGGAACCGTATGGTTTCTGCCAGACTGGATTTAGTTTGGCGACTGAGTGTGTATTACCTGAGAGAGGACCAGAAGTGGGGAGAATAGCTTTCAAAAGTAGTATGGGGCTAGTTGTTTTTTTTTTTTTTTTAAGAAAAATAAGTTTAAGTTCTGCTGGAAGAGGGTACAAAATGAAAATTAAAGTCGCCCCTTCCTCAGAGGTACCTATATTGAACTGTTGCTGTATCTCTAAACAATCGGGAGTCGTTTATTGGGCAAATAGTAAATGTGCAGCATGTTGTATTCTAAGAGGTGATGTGGGGGGAATTTTTTTCCTTTTTCAAAAATGTGCAGAAGTGTTCCTAAACCCAAAACAAAACACAACTTATGATTCTAATGAGTCATCCTGGGAAACTAGGGCTTCTTGAGGATATATATATATATATATATATATATATTTTTTTTTTTTTTTAAATTGGTACATTTTAGATATACACGGTAACATTCATCACAGGGAATTTGTACCTGTGCATAATTTAAATTATTGCTGCTTTACCCCAACCCCTCTTCCCTTGAGGACATATTTCTAATCGCAGTTGAGTGTCAGGTGCTGCCAGAACCCGAGTGTGACCCTGATGCAGCCCCAGCCAGGGACAGTGTGGGCACAGGGCGGAGGTGGTACCAGGAGTGTGTGCCTCATCTCACAGCGCTGGGACCTGGGTGGAGAAGATGCTGTGGACCTTTCTCCCTCCAGTCAGAAAAACGTGACCTGCCCTGTTCCTTTCTGGCTCTCTGAGGAAAAGGTGTTAGACCACAGGGCCCATGCCCTGAGAGTCATCTCAAGAGTCATCTCTCTTCCTGCCTCTGCCCAGCCCCCTCTCCGGGGTGTGCAGGGAGACCAAGACTTACACCCACGGGAGTCTAGTTTCAAGTTTAAATATGACTGAAACCTAGTTACCTACTTGGCTTTACACACCTCCCGTCTCGAAAAATGGGAAAAAAGAAGGCAAAGCTGAAGGTAGAATTAGTCCCCAAAAGGCTCTGATAATATCTGTCACCCTCTTTTTAGTTTTAAAAACTTGCTGTTCTTACACAGGAGCTTGCATCCCTGTGCTGCCCTACTCACAGCTAGGGATTAGGGCATCGGTCAGCCTGCATGGGGGACGGACTCTCCCAGCTCTGACAGGGACTGTGTGAACAGCTGCCACGGGTCCAGACTACAGAGTGAGGCCTGCCCGTCTCTGTTGTTGCCTTCTCCACCACGGGTCCCCATGCTGACACCTGCGAGCCAGCGAAGGGAGACGTGTGGCTAAAGGATGCACCCGTGGCATCTGGCACAAGAGCACTGTGAAGCCCTCTCCTCTTGCAGGCACCTTCTCCCAGCCTGGCTCCACTCCCTCCACAGTCCACCTGGGCCCTGACCACACTGGGGACAGCTCTGGCCACTTCCATATCACTCTCCTAAACACTGCCCCTCTGCCTTTCCCAGGGCCTGTGCTTTAACGGCAGTGCCTTCGTCTTATACCTCTCGGCTGCTGTTGTGGATGCTACTTCTGTCTCCCCAGAGAGAGACAGTCACAACTTTAACAGCTGGGCTGCCTCATCGGTGAGTGACACTGCCAATCCTTCCTCCCCCCTGCCCCTTTTCCAAGGCCTTCTGGGGTCAGGGAGCAGAGCAAAGCTTTCTGCAGGAGAAAAACCCACTTGTAATATGACAATGGGCTTATTTGTTTCAAACTTCAAAAAATGATGTCCCCTCCTGGTGGCCGGCAGTGCTCTGAGGTTGGAACGTCTGCTGAGGCCCAGTCCCAGTGCCTGCAGGAGGCTGAGGGAGGGGAGTTGTTTGGAATCATCCTCCTGCCTGCAGCTCCTTGGGGTTGCAAATGCAGACTGTATGATTCCTTTTATTTTTTGTTTTTGTTTTGAGTAGAAATGTTTGCTCTTGCCCTGGGAATGCCTAGAAAAGTAAAGGCCAAGAAGAGTTGTGTTTTGTTTTTTTGTTTTTTCCAGGAAAGGAATTGGAGAGGAGAGGAAAGGAGGGGAATGAAGTCAGAACTTCTATTTTTAGTTTGTGCCTTGTGTTCTGTTTCATAAACCAAAATTGTGTTATTTTTCTAATTTTAAAGACTAGTTTTAAGAATAGCTCTGAGAGTGGCCTTATGACAGTCCATCCCCAAAAGAAGTGTATGGGGCAGGGGGATAGAAGGGTAATGGTAAGACTGATGGTACTCAGAGGCTTTTCTTATTTTTTATTTGTATTCACGTTTTAAAATCTCTATTTAAAGGCAGAGGACACAGATACACGTGACATTAACAGTCACAAGCTTTGGTAAGACTGGACTCCACTTAACGACAGCCCTGGGCTGGAAAGGGCAGGCCACCTGCTTAAGAAGGACCTGTGGCCTCCCGCCCACATTCACAGCACACAAACCACCTGGGCCTATTCCTACTCCAGCCCACTCAGGCTCATTTCCGTGAGCCAACCCCGTAGCAATGTGAGGTTGAACCCTGGTCTAAAATTGCCTGTACTAAATTAGAAGTAATACCCTTTCCTTCGTTGTACCCCACTATCTTTACTCCTAAGTAACTCCCTAAGGTTATTTGAGCCAAACTATAGGATTTCCAGATATATTCAGACAAAATAAAAACAGCATGACCAGAAACCGTTTGAGAAGGCAGGTAATTGAACCAATAAAGTAATTTTAGATGAAAAAGCCTGGAGCCAAGGGAATGTTGCATGGGCATGATTCAGTGGAGGCGAAATGACAATTTTGCTAATTACAATGTACCCTAAGCCCCCTTTCTATTATGCTTTGTTTTTCCTAGTTCTTTGCCTTCCTGGTCACCATCTGCTACGCTGGAAACACATATTTCAGTTTTATAGCATGGAGATCCAGGACCATACAATGATTTACCATTTTGATAATTATAAAAGGAAAAAAAAAAACCCCAGGAAGAATCTCACTGTAAAAACAGCTGTAGGTATAATGTATATTTCCAGACAATTGTATTTAACTAATGTTTTTATATATGTAGTTAAATTGGCTCACAGTGGTTTGTTATAATTAAACTGAATACTTATTTGCAAAGCGCTCTAACTTGTAATGAACTCTTAAGAATCTTACTGACATCTTCATAGACTTTATTTTCTTAGATAATGCATGAATAGATAAACTGCTGATATGAAGAATGTGTCAACTTTGTAAAACTACCTTTTCAAATGCCAGATTCTTTTGTGATTAAATGTTGCAAAATCTCAGGGAATTGTGTCTGACTGGAGAAAGGAGAAACCGGAGGCTGTGTGTTCTGGGGATGTTTTCATCCTCTCTGGCTGGGATGCCCAGGTATGGTATTGTCAGGAGACACTTGTCCATAGTCAACAGGGAAGAGTGGCCTGAAAAAGTCATCTAAAGTCTGGGGGCCACAGTGCTTATGATCCCCACTTCCCAACGAGTGGCTTAGGGAGCTGCTAATGAAACAAGGCCTCGAAGTTGGTAATGCATTCAGTGACAAGTGCAGGGGTGATGTGCTTAGATGTTTTGTTTTTATAACAACACATAGAAAAAGAAGTAAATAGCCATTAAAAAGATAAATATGTACATACACCTTAAGGTTATCTTGCAGACCACAGTGACATGTGAAGCCTATGTGTCATGTTGTGTGGAATCTTCCAGACCACAGAGTTTCAATATTTCACATCTTTCACAAAACACATTGTGGCATCACTAGTAAACATTGTCAGATGATGGGAAGAATTCAGAACATCAAGACAGATGTGCACTTAGAGGTAGTGCTTTTAGGCAGGATGGCTCTTGCTGATACAGCAAGTATTTTGGATGCTTTTTCGACATTAGCTTTAAAAAGAAAGACAACCACGAAAACATTAGTAGAGTTGATGACATGCACAGAGTTGCAGCCGTGCATTCTTTCAGTATGACTCTCTGTGGTGTCCATCTCTGACTCTTTTTTGTTTAGCATCGCTTTTTCTTTCTATTGCATGTTGTTTTGTATTGATCCTCTTTGTCTAGTCCTAATTCCATTTCCAAGCTCTGTTTATCCCCAGGGCTGAGAACAGTCTTGGAAAGCATCCATGAAAAATGTTTTTGAGTTGTAGGTGAGGTCCAAAGAACTAGTGGGAGGAGGCTCAAAAGATGAGTGCTGGGCACAGTGTACCAATGCATGGGTGTGGTGAGTCCCCACAAAACTACTCCAAACCAGCAGTTAGCAAGCCCCCGGAGGCCAAGCCTTTTCAGCACCACCTGCAGGAGACGTGCTGCAGTCTTTTTCGAGCTCATTCTGTGTCATGGCAAGGTCAGCCTGCCACTTGCAGATTCTGCAGAAAATCTGAATGACTGGTCACAGCTAAGTAAGTACTCAGCTTCTCTGTCCCTGTCTGCCACTCGAAGCATATCCACCTTCCACATCCCGTGTGGGTTTTCTAAGTACGTTATATTGCAATCAAGTTCCCATAAATGGCAAAAAAAAAAAAAAAGAAGAAGCCAGTAACCTACAGAAGTCTAGTTCTGAAAACAGTGAAAAAGAGGCCTACTTTTATGTACTACAGTATGTTATTGCTATAACCATGACCTCATTTAGAAGAGGTAACTTCTGGGGTGAAAAGTGTCATAAACCCACAGTTTGAAATCATCTCCAAGTAGGCTAGAATTTTAGGGTTTTCTTGAATTGGTAGTACCAGAGATCTATTTGAAAAGAATGATGGCTAGTTTGTGTCCACGCAGGGGCATTTGCTATTTTGTCTTTATTTGTGGTTTTTCAGGAGCAGCACTGTCTGCTTTACCCTGAGAGTTCACTGAAACAGCAACCAAAATTATTTTTTTAACTGAAAGGTAAATATTTCCTCTTTTGGATTTTGAGAGTCCTTGTTCACAAACATTTTTTAAGTTTGGGTTTTTAGACAACCATTATTAGATGAAGCTGTCGGATTTAAACTGGATTAGCTTTAACATTTTCTTTTGTAAAAGCAGGGAAAGAACAAAGCCTCACAGAATATAGCTAACATGATGAAGAAAAGGTTTCAGGGTGGGGGTTGAAAAATATTATCCCAGGGACACTCGATGTCTGTGTTCACCTCTCAGTCTTTCTTGTTCTCTTTGATGGAACCAGGTGGGTTTTTAATTTGATATATTTGCCCACTCATGGAAACTCAATAAAATGCTTTAGGCAATTAATCCCTTTCTATTGCTATTTCCAACTCATAACCCCCAAAGATAAATATTTAGCCAATATTTGAAAACTACAAGAAAATCTAAAGATAAGAATGTTCAATACCAATAATTTATTTTCTGATTTTTAAATTGCTCCCTTCACAGGAAAAGCCTTCAGGGTATTATTAGCAGACAGAAGATTTTAAAGATATAAAATATTTCTGTGTACAGCACAGATGTTTAGAAACAGAGAATGCAGCCCTCGGTAGAAAGTCAATATAAACTGTATATTTCTGCCCCCTAGACAATTATTGTTTCAATTGGAAAGATAGTTTTTTATAGAAAAAAAGTGGTTTTTATTGAAACTTAATTGGAAAATATAGGTTTTGTTTTTGGTTTCTATAGTGGGGCCTTCACATTGAGGTATCTCCATCCCCAGCACTTTTTATTTTTCATTTTGAGAATATCACTAAGTTGCCCAGACTGGGCTAGAACTTCTGAACCTCTTGCTTCAGCCTCCCACAGTGCTGGGATTATAGTCATGGACCACCATGACCTGCCCAGTATTTATGGACTTTCAAAGAAAATAACCTTGTCCAGGCACTTTCAGCCTCTAATCTTCGACAAAGGGACCAAAAACACACACTGGAGGAAAGATAGCTTCTTTTTTTTTTTTTTTTTTTGGTGCTGAGGATCGAACTCACAACCTCATGTTTGCCAAGCAAGCACTTAGGCTGCTGAGCTAAACCTCCAGCCCCAAGTTAGCTTCTTTAATAAATGGTGCTGGAATGACTGGCTATTCACACGCAGAAGATTTAATCTAGATCCGCATGTATTACTAAACTAAAACCAAAATGGATCAAAGATCTAAGTGTTAAACAGTGAATCAGCTGGAAGATAAAATAGGTAAAACTCTTGAAGATGTCAGTGCCAGGGACTTTCTGAACAGAACCCCAATGGCACAAGAAATAATATCAAAGGACAAATGGAATCAGGTCAAATTAAAAGCCTTCAGCATGACAACAGAGGAAAATTTTTGCCAGCTGTTCTGTGGGTAGAGAAATAATATCCAAAATATATAAAGAACTTCAAAAATTAGACCCCTCTATAAAAGACATAATCAAACATTGGGCAAGTGAAATGAATAGATACTTCTCAAAAGAAATACAAATGGCCAGTAAATACATGAAAAAAATGCTCAGCATAGCTGGCCATTAGAGAAATGTAAATTCAGACAACACTGATTCCATCTCACTCTAGAAAGAATGGTTATTATCAGGAAATCAAATAACTACCAGGAAGGCTGCTGGGAGAGGAGTGTTGTACATTTCTGGTGGGACTATAAACTAGTGCAACTACTGTGGAAATCACGATGGAGGTTCCCCAGAAAACAAACTAGAAATTCCATCTGACCCAGCTATGCCCCTTCTATGTATTTTCCTGAAAGAATTAAAGCCATCACATCACAGCAATGTATGTGTGCCCATGCTTATAGCAGCACCATTGATAATAACTAAATCTTGAAAGCAGCTGACATGTTGATCAACAGATGAATGGATAAAGAAAATGTATTTATTCACAATGGCTTAGTATTTTGCTATAAAGAAGGATAGATTTGTGGAGGATAATTTCATTTGTAACCATAATGTTAAATGAAACAGATCAGACACACAAGCTTAAATACAGTATGGTTTGTCTTATATGAGAAACCCAAAGCATAAACAAATCAAAGAGAATAAGGTAATAGGAAGCAAGGAGCTAAATCTTTTACAAATGAGAAATGTACCAAGAAATGGAAGAGGTGTAAAAAGAATTAAGATGTGTTATATATATGTACCAGCTCCATACATTAAATGTAACCATATATTGGAAGCATGTATTGATAAAAATTAAAATCACAAATTTAGGCCTGGTGAGGCACCGTACACCTGTAATTCTAGCATTTGGGAGGCTGGTGCAGGAGGATTGCTGTGAGTTCAAGGCCAGCCTGGGCTCCAAAGTAAATTGAAGACATGCCTGCACTGCATAGCAAAGTCTTGTCTCAAAAAAAAAAAAAAAAAGCCACAAACTGATCTTGGCATATAATGGTAGGCCATAAGGATGCAGATCCACACATGCATACACATATATACTCTGAAAAGTAGCAACTTATATGAAACCTTAACCTTACATGAAAGTCCTCCTGGCATCATATGAAATTGTTTTCTAAAATATTCAGAATAAGATAACTCAGGATATCACGGACCTTGTAGCTTCCTCCCAGCATTTTTCCTCCCTCTCCTCTCACTGCCTAGCCTGGTTTTTGTTCGGTGTCCATGCCACCTACTTACAGCTCAGATACTTGGACTCCACTGTGAATCTAGGAATGAAGCATAAACCTCGGCCTGAAGTAACCAGCATGACCCTGCCCCAGGGCGGGTCATGTGAGTGGATGCCTCCTGGGAGCTGTGGGGAGCCAGCATGATTCCTCTCTGTGTGTGGAGGGGTATATATAAAACATTTTTAAAAATTTTTTTTAGCAGCATAAGCGCCTGCCTTGCAAGCACACAGTCATGAGTTCGATCCCCGGTACCGATTAAATAAATAAATAAATAAATAAGCTGTCCAAACTTATGTCACCTGTATGGGACAGAGATGTTGAGAGTTTATGCAGCAGGCTTCTTTTCTTCAGCAGGTTTCTTTCCTTCTGGTTTCTTGGTAGCTGCTGGCTTTTTTCCCAAAAATCTTCTTCAAGGGCTTCTTGGGACCAGCAGCCTCCTTTCCTTTCTTCTTTTCCACAGCCTTCTTGTCAGCAACCCCCTTCTCTTCCAATTTTGCTGCCTGTGCGGTTGCTTTAGACCTTTATGCAAGCTCTGTGCTAAAGGCCTTTCATCTATTATCTCATTTAACCCTCAGAACCTTGCTATGCAGTAAATACTAGATCCCCATTTTATAGATGAGGATACTGAGGTACAAAGGTTCAACAATTTGGCAAAAGTCATCCATCTAGAAATATAGAAAGTGAACATATTAACTGGAGTTTATGTGAAGATTATATTAAGTAATGTATTTAAAGCATATGGCATGTAGATGCTCAATAAATGTTTTTCCTTTTCTCTTTTTGAAGTTTTGCTTTTAACCTGTTAAGTAGTTGTATATATTTCAAAGGTACAGGGTGATGTTGTTCTGATACATGCAGAGATGATAGAATGATTAAGTCAATGCTACTCTTATTGAAGTTCCTGGACTGGTAGTCAGTTTACTGCTAGTGCTACTTAGCAACAGGAGGCTCAGAACAGGATATCTGGGATGCTTGTGATTCACACCTGCCTCCAGCAGCTGTTTAGGAGGCCAGGGGCCTGAGGAGACCCCAGGAGGAGCAGCAGGGCAAGTGGCACTCCCAGGAGACCTCGCAACCTGCCTTTGGTCATTGCAACAGGAAAGCTGAGTGTGGAAGAGCAAAATTCACAATGTGGCTTCCAACCATGTTCACTGTTCCTGAGAACTCTGATGCATCTAAATGACCAGTAATCCCTCTTGAAAGGGGGCTCACATCTCTGTAATTCAGGCCATTAAGTGCAATGAGCAGACTCAATGGAGACAGCCCCATAGGGTGGCTCACGTCTGTAGCCTCAGCACTCTGCAAGGCTGAAAAAGGGGACTGCAAGCTTGAGCCCAGCTTGGGCAATTTAGTGACATACAGAGAACTTGGCTCTAAGTTTAAAAAAAAAAAAAAGACTGGGAATGTAGCTCAGTGTGAAAGTCCTTGGTTTAATCCCAATAACACACACATACATACACACACATGTGCACACAGAATGGATACCAGGCCTAAACTTCTGACATGTATATAGGAAGAACAATTTACCAATCCAAGGTGGTGCTTTTTTATTCCAAATTAAAACCACACTGAGGTGCTACTTAACACAATCAAGAATGGTCTTTTGTTTTTTCTTTAAACAACACTGTGGAATAGAACTTAATCTTGCACAGACTAAGTAAGTACTGTTCCACTGAGCTATCCTGTCAGCCTGAATGGCTAAAATTTCTTAAAACTTGACAATATCGAGTGTTGGTGAAGTTTTGGAATATCTGGAATTCTCTTAACATTGCTGATGGAAATATAAAATGGTAAAATTATTTATAAAGGTAAACATGCACTTTTAACACGACTCAGGAATTCTATTGTTACCCATAAGAATATGTATGTAAACAACTTTGTGCAAGAATATGCATAGCAGGACCAGGAATATAACTCAGTGATATAGCACCTGCCTCGAAAACTTGAGGTCCTAAGTTTGATTCCTGGTACCAAATAAATAAATAAATAAATAAAAGCAGCAGTAGTCATAATTGCCCCAAACTGGAAACAACCTAATGTGTATTAAATGGTGAAAGAATAAACAAGTTGTTTACAATGGAATACTACTTAGCAATGAAAAGCATTGAATGACTCATAGACATGACAGCATGAATGAATCACCAAAATATGCTGAATGAAAGAATCAGACCAAGCAAGCAAAGCCATGACTCATCCAGACAGCTGACACTGACAGAAGTACTAAGAGGTACTGCATGCTTTCAAGGTAATTCTTGAGATTTAACTGACCTTAACAGATAGTAAAAAATTATTTTTAATTAATATAGGTCTTACTTTAACTTGGTCTTGAATATCCAACAGAAAAACATAACTACAAAAAAGAGAATTGTTTGCAGAGTCCTCCAAACACAGCTCCTCCAACTTGAACCAACCATTGCTTGTAACTACAAAACAGAAAAGGGGGAGATTTTGGGAGCAGCTAAAGCTGGCAATTGATCACATGTGTGGAGCTGGAACAAGGCCCTCTCAAGAACAAGAGCACCTGGGGCAAGACACATGCACAAGCTGCTGTAGCCCAGAGAACACCAAGCCCCAAGGCAATCCAAGCAGTGGGTTGCTAGGTAATGGGGTGTCACGTGACTTTATCTTGCTAAATGTATGAACACCAGTACAGTAGTTGAGCAGTTGGTTTCCTCCCATGAGTAGAGAGGGCTCTTCCTGATTGCCCCCCACAAAAACAATCAGACCAAAATACCTGCTATTGTATTTTACCCATGTAAAATTCTATTAAAGGCAAAACAAATCTATAATGATAGGAAGCAGATCCGTGGTTGCCATGGATTGGAGGTAGCAGGATTGGCGAGAAAGGGCCACAGGGAGATATTCTGAGGGGAGAGAAATGTATGTATCTTGTTTGTGATGGAGGTTGCATAGGTGTATACATCTGCAAATATTTACAAACCATTCAGATAGAGGAATATTTTTAGTGTAAATTGTATTTTATTCTAGCCTTGATAACGTTGGTTTTAGAAGAAAAAGGGGGTTTATTTTAAAGTGCCTGGTATAGCCCTTCTGCCATCTACCTAGTTGTCAAATCATCCACTACCATCTAGACCCCATCTGGTTTGTGGTGGTTTGGGGGGGTTGGGGGTGGGTTTTCATGTCTGGAGCTCAGCACAAGGCGTGGAACACAGTTTGTGTCTGGTAAACATCTCCTGCAGTGGAGAAATTGAGTGGTCACTGAGAAGACCTGAAGAACTGGCAGGGTGGGGGCGGGGGAGCCTGAGGCTGCAACACTCAAGCCACAAGCAAGGGGATCCACTGTGGGCACACAGGAGGTTAGCTATGGGCCCTGAGGCCACTGAGCATCACAAGGAACCTGAAACCAAACAGGTCAGCAGGACCTGAAAGTGTAAAATCTGTGGATACATTTGTGGTGCGTGGTTACTGGGAAAAAGGTTAGTAAATGAAAGCTACCAAGTGGTTAATGAGCTGGGCACCTGAGAAAACACAATTAGCTGATGGGTTTCTAAAACATATACTTATAAGCCGTAGGGCCTAATAACATCCAGCCATTTAATTATATACCATTAGGTTGAACCATGTGAAATTACCACTATTAGGCTGTTGAACCTACAAATATAGCAATTTCGCATGGTTCAACCTACGACTTTATATTTGACAAGTTGTTTTCATGTATAATGTGGGTTAAACCTCAAAATTTTTCCTTTTGGACTGGAGATACATGCTTAGAATACAAAAAGCCCTCGGTGCAATCACAATACTTCAAAAAATTAATCCCCTTCAACTAGGCAGGTTCCCTGATGGTAGTGGTGATGGTAGTGGATGATTTGACAACTAGGTAGATGGCAGAAGGGCCATACCAGGGCTTATTTGTCTGATAAGGACAACAGAGGTTGTCTGAGTAGTCAGCGACTTGCTCCAGTTACACAGTGGGTAATTAGTGTAGGTTGGGCTGACCTGAGGATTCTCTTGCTCCTGGCCCCAGCTCCTACTGCCTGGCCAACTGAAAGCATCTGTAGTGTGAAGACATAAATCGAGGAAAGTACAGTGTGTGAGAATAAACAGTATGTTTCCTGAAATCTAATTGGCAATATATATGAGAAGACTTGCAAATGTTTGTTCCCTCTGATTTGGGGATGCCTCAAAGATATTAATCCCAGCCTTACATATAAGAGGAGAAAAACTAAAGTCAGCCTAAAATCTTAGCAGCAGGAAAATGTTAAAATAAGTAGTTAAATCTATTCAATGAGCCCTTAGACATTGACATACTCCAACTGATCCCCTCCCAAGTTCATTCAGGCTTGGAATCAGCACCATTACTGATGAATTCACTTGGTATTTTTTAATACACATTTCTCAAGCTGCGTTGAACTGGAATTGCTAGATTAGTTATTTATTTTGAGATCAATTGTTAAGTCTTGTCATCCTGAAAATATATAATGGAGAAAAATAAGTTGTATATACAAAAATCAATGCCACTAAAATCATCTTAGAGGAATTTTCAGTAGGAAACATAACTTGGAGTATATGAAAGACAGCAAATCAAGTAGTAAAGATTGATGAGATCACAGAATGATGTTTTTTGTTTTTCTGGTTCACCCTTGATTTTCTCCAATGAAAATAAAATACATTCACAATCAGAAAACAGATACTTTGAACAAAATAAATAGAAGTTTCATCAGGTTGATTAAAAAAAAAACAGTATTGTCTCCGTGGGAGTGAGCATCTGTATATCTGTATGCAAACCATTTAGAGTACTGTACCCATTGTTTTCTTAGGAAGGAGTGTAGTTATCTTTGGCCATAATTTATCTTGCTGATGAAAGAGTTCATGGGTAAACTAGGAGAGAAAACCAAGAGGGAAGGGAAGGTAGACTGCAGTGTTTGAAAGGCTGTAGTCTATTTTCAATGTCTAACCACCTCCAAATCACTCATTTACAGATTTCGGTAAAAAGAGTAATAAGAAAGTTTACACTTGTTTACCTATGCCTAATAGGGAAAAGTGTGAGAATTTCCATCTGTCTACCTCACCTTCACAGGTGGGTTCATCCGTTCACACTATTCTGCTTTACCTAATTCTAAAACATTCTTCCACCATACTTAGAGAATGTTTGTTCCATAGGTGACCAAAGCCGACATGAAAAACTTTTTGTAAAAGATGTACCTACCAGGCCACCCATGGTGACACACACCTGTAATCCCAGCACTTGGGAGGCTGAGGCACGAGTTTGAGGCCAGCCTGGGCTACAAAATAAGTTCAAGGTCAGTCTGAATTGCACAGTGAAATAG
The DNA here is from genome assembly GCA_004027455.1 of Hydrochoerus hydrochaeris. NCBI lineage: Eukaryota > Metazoa > Chordata > Mammalia > Rodentia > Hydrochaeridae > Hydrochoerus > Hydrochoerus hydrochaeris. Next base: position 64,125 of record PVLA01006987.1, read on the forward strand.
TCTCAAAAAAGAAAAAAAAAAGTGCATACCTTTCTCTGATATCTTGATTTAACTTTTTTTAAATAAAGAATGTTGGTCTTTATGAATACTAAAATAACAGGCAAAGTCTACCACAAATGGCCTCATTCTGAATCCTGTGTCAGCTGTTTAGAGATTTATCAGCTCCTTCCTTGCTGTACTGACTCGGTAGCATGGGCTGTCTACATGACAGCACCTCTGCTTGTAACAACAGCCTAACTCCTTTGAATTAAATGTTCTTAATTTTAGTATCCTTTTTGGAACTGTTTGTAAAATGAGATCTAATAAAGTTTGAAAGACAACCTCAATCACAAGTGAACTGCATGATTCTTAAAGCTTGAGTACTTAAACTTGATCTTAGTTAATGTTTAGGGAGAACATATTTGCAAAACTCCCATCTAATAAGAGATTAATAACCAAAACATTTAAGGAACTCAGTAGCAATAAAACAAATAACCTATTCAAAAATGGATAAAAAAACCTAATAAATTGGTGCTGCTGGGCTAGCTGCTCAGTAGAATGGAGGAGGAGGAGTGGAAGTCTGAACCCAGCCTAGGGAACTTACTGAGACTCAATCTCAAAGTTTAAAAAGTGCTGGGGTGTAGCTCAGTAATAGAGAGTTGCCTACATGCTTCAGGGCCTGAGTTCAATCCCGAGAACCTGGAAAAAATGGGTATAGTAGTTGAATAGACATTTATCAAAAACATAAGTAAACAACAGGTAAATCAAGAAAATTCTTCTTTAATTCAGGAGGGAAATGCAAAATAAAGCCATGGTATTATACCTGTTAGGATGGCTATTGTCAGATATTGAGGAGCAGAAAGAAAATGTTCCAATGAGAAGGGGAGCAAGGGAGGGGGAGGGGAAGAAAGGGACAAGAAAAGAAAATAGAAGGAAAAAATGGAAACAAAATTTTTGTAAATGAGGGGAAAGGTGTTGAAGGGAGGGGAGAGGAATAGGAAAAACAGAATCAAGATAAATCATGTACAGGTACAAATTCCCTGTGCTGAATGTGGTTATTATGTAGGTCTAAAATGTACCAATTTTTTTTAAAGTGGCAAAAAAAAAGAATGGCTATTATCAAAAAATGAGAAATAAGTATTACTCAGGATGTAGAGAAAAGGGAAACTGTACATTCTTATTAGTATACTCATTATGGAATATTAATATAATCATTATGGAACATAGTATGGAAGTTCATCAAAAACCACAAATCCAACTGCTATATGATCCAGTAATCCTATTTGGTTACATATCCAAAGGAAAGGAGCCCGGTATGTCAAAGAGACATCCATGCTCCCACATTCAACCAACCCAAATGTCCACCAACTGATGAATGATTAAGGGGGAAAATGAGGTGTGTACATGTAATGCAATATTAGCCTTTCAAAAGGAGGAGGTCCAATCAATTTCAACAACATGGATGAACCTGGAGGCATTTTGTTAAATAAACCAGACACAGAAAGACACACACCCCATGTGCTTACTTACATGTGGAGTATGAAGAATTCTACCTTGTGGAAACAGCAAAATGGTGGTTGCCAATGGCTGGAGACCTGGAATATGAGGAAGATTTTGGTCAAAGGCTATAAAGCATCATTTGGACAGGGGGAAAATGGAGGAAGGGGTACCTAAACTCCCTTAAAGGACTTATTTTTCTTATTTCCTTTTTATGATTATTTTTAATGCCCACAAAAATTTTATAATGAACATGTATTATGTTTGCATCCAAAACAGATCAAAGAAACATTATTCTCAAAATTTAAGGATTAAAAATATATGAGTTTCTAACTAAAACTATTATACTCTTGCTGTTTTGGAAATGGTCAAGAGATCTGTTTTCAGAAAGACTCCTTGATTCTGAACTGAACATGCATGGCAGATTAGTTTGGTAAGACTGGCATGACAGAGTATCACAACTGGGATGGTTTAAACAACAGAAAATTATTTTCTCACAGTTGTAGAGGTCAGAAGCCCAAGATGAAGGTGTTAGGAGTCTCGGCTTCTGAGACTCTCTCCTGGTCTTGCAGATGGCTGTCATCTCATCTTTTTGCTTTGTCGTCTCATGAGCATCCCTCTGAATATGTGGTCTGTGCCCTGAACTCTTCTCATCAGGACATCAGTCCTATTGGATTAGGCACACTTAACAACTGCATTTCCATTTCATTACCTGTTTAAAGACGTTGTCACTATCCCTGGGACATAGCTCAGCAGCATAAGTGCCTGCCTGGCAAACACAAGGTCCTGAGTTCAATTCCCACAACAACAATGAAAAATAAAATAAAATAGATACCGTGTCCAAGCCGAGTTGCATTCTGAAGTTTGTAGGGGTTCATCTTCCAATGTGTTGGCAGCCCACCAGCAGCAGGGCTTTTCTTACTCCCAGAAACATAACCTGTATTCTTACTCATTCTCATGTGCTGTATTCTCATTGTCTGCCTGTCTGTCCATCCATCTATCTATCTCTCTCTTTCTCTCTCTGCTAGAAAGCATTAGCATAAAAGGCTGTGGATCCTTACATGTGTATGACGCTTTCTCAACATTTTCAAATAAATTTATTTTCCACATTTCAAAATGGAGCTGGGCGTGGTCTGCATGCCTATAATCCCAATGCTTGGGAGACTAAGGCAGGAAGATTATTACAAATTCTAGGCTAGCCTGGGCTACATAGTGAGTTCAAGGCTAGCCTGAACCATTTGGTGAGACCCTGTCTCAAAAAAAAAAAAAAAAAAAAAAAAAAAAAAAAAAAAAAAAAAAAAAAAAAAAAAAAAAAAAAAAAAAAAAAAAACAGCAACAAAACAGGAAACACTGACATCCACACAGTATCACTTGTACACAGACCAGGAGCCAGAGTTCTGCCTGCTTATTCCAAAGGGGAACCAAGCAAAGCCAGGACTTTTGTGCAGACTGTCTCACTGCTTAAGGAACAGGGCAGCCCTCTCCTCATCCTCTTCTGTATGTACAGCCCAAAAGCATAGATTAGTACTAACCTTAAGCTATGCTAAAGAACATTCACAAAGGTGTCCACAGGGAGCCTGTTGTAGTCAGAGGTTACAAGGAGAACAATTAAATACAGGACACAGAATTTATAATACTATTTTATGATGGTCTCCCAGAGTTAAATACAAGAAAATGCAGGAAATCTGTCCACAACACTAAAAACCTAGAAAATCCAGCCAAGAGCCTGGATCCTACAGTAATGTCCTATATGAGTCCAGCTGAAGACATTTTAGCCCATGACAGTGCCTCCCACAAGTCCAATTAGAGGTCTAGAGCCCACCACAATGACTCATGCAAGTCTGTTTTACAGATCTGTGCTGGGAAGGCCCAAAGGTCAGCAGTGGGAGCTAGAAAGTCTATGCCAGCAGGGTGAAGGAGCTGTAGGTTGAGGGCCAAGAAGTGATGCTCTAAATAAGGGCCAGAGCTCGCCTGAAAACTACCACAGCCATCCTCTGTGACAATGAGGTCCCTAGCTCCTCTAACAATGAGAAAGAACTGTTGAGTACATGTCAGAAGCATGACAAGCTTCTCCTGGAGATTAAAGAGCACACATCTTCCCCTCTGGAGCCAGGAAGTGAGGCTAATGTAAGGACCAGAGCTCCCCTAAAGTGAATCACAGCCACTCTCAGCGATAAGGTCCTGATCTCCTCCCACGAGAATGGCCGAATTCATATTGGGGAAGCTTCTCCAGGAGAACCAATGGGTCCAAACAGCAACACTTAACAGAAGCCCACATTGCCCTGCTCTTCCTCTTCATGTATCTTTTTATGCTGGCAACTTTCCTCAGGGGGCCATCTACACTCAGCACCATGCTGCTTTAATTCAACTGGTGTTAAGTTGACCACCAGTTTTTAATCCATAACAGAGTCCATGCTGGGGAAACATGGAAAATGGGAAATAATCAGAAATGAAAGAAACGTATCAGACTTTACTTCCTAAAAGGCACCATCCCCTCACTGTCCAGTACCAACCTGCATACCTTGCCACCCTTGCTGAAGCAGACATACATCAGCTGGTACCGATCTGCTAGATGGCAAACCACTTGTGGTTTCTACAGATGCATGCCAGGGAACAGGGGAGGTAATGCAGGCACTACCTGTGCATGCAGTGCCAAATAGCTCATGCAGGCTGGAACTAAGTACAGAGGACCTGCATGGAGAAGCGAGCATTAGCCATTTCCTGTCTCTGGTTGTGCACAGAGCTCCCTTTGGGTAGTGAGTGTATGGTACTCTGGAGAGTGGACAAAGGTTATAGGCAAAGATGGTGGGTCTAAACCAAGGGCAGCCCTAATGGACATGTTGTTTATTTTGTTTGTTTTTGCTAGGTCATGATTCTAAATGCTGTTTATACTTAGCAATTCCCCAACATCCCAGGCCCAGCTACCGTTCTTCCCCAGCTCATTTCAGTATTCACTACAGTGTAATCTACAGGGTAATCTCGTTTAGTTCTCCACGGCCCTTTGGGGAAGCTGCGTCATCCCTGCTTTGCAGATGTGGTACTTGATACTCAGCATCTCTGAAGCATGTGGGTTCCAGGCCAAGTGTAACTCCCCATTTAACCTTTTTTCCTTCAGTCACTCGATGTATTTTCTTTACCCCATCCCCATTTTCCAATAAAGGATTATTCTGTGTGCACACCAAATAATGCATTCTGAGCATTCATTTTTCGAGTTAGTTTTGATTTCACAATGGGATTGATCGGGATTGTTTAATAAGTCATAGTTATTCTTGGGCTGCATGACCATTAAGCATAAATGAATGGTAAACAATCCACCCATTGTAACTCTGAATGTTATAAAGAGGTACACCATACACCGGGCACTGAGGTGGGTGTGGGAGTGTCAGGATGAAACCCTAAAGCACTAGCATATGTCTGATGATACTGTGCCCAGCATCCTGAGGTCAGCTTTCCAGGAGGTGTGGCAGATTGTATTTTCCAAAGGTAATCATAAAAACAATTGTCAGACTCGCAACCTGACCAAACAGAGGTGTTTATTTTGACACACCTTGCAATAAGCAAAGGCCCCATGAATTCTTTGACTAGTAGAATATAGAGGATGTAATGATATTCCTGCTGCAGGCATAGCCCTTAACTGTCTGGCAGCTTCCTCTACCTGCTTCCTGAATCCTGACTCTGGAGTGCACCTCTCAGCACTTAGATGTGGTGCTGTTAGAAGCCCAGGCCACACAGAGGTCACATGGAGATGCTCCAGGTAAAGCCCTAGATGAGTGCCCAGACAATTGCCAGCCTTGGGTGCAGCCATGCGTGAGCACCACCTTGGATGTCCAATCCAGATGAGCTTCCCATGATGTAACACCAACTGCCATCTGACTATCATGGCAAGAAAGACCTCAAATGAGAACTGGCCAAGTGAGCCTCATCAAATCACAGAGCCAGGAGAGAATAATTATTCTAAGCCACTAACCTTTGTACTACTTTGATATGCTGCCCCAGATAATTGGATTAGGCAGCCCAGGTCTGAGTTTTCATCTCCATTTGACAAATAGGAACTGAATGTCAGAAGAGTTTAGAAATTTCCCACCATCACAGAGTTGGTAGGTGGCAGAGTTAGGACTTACACTCAAGGGAGCCTGACCTGATCACAAAGGTTCCAGGTGCCACTGCTTCCTTCTGTGAATGTCTAGTCTGGCAGAAAGACAGCCAAGGCTAAAATGTGAGATGGCATATACTTCGAGGGTGTGCAGGGCTAGGGACCCACTCACTCTTGCAACCTTCTTTTGCCACCTCTCCTACCTTGTCTCACATCTCCTTCTCCTTTGGACCCCAGGTTTAGGCTTAAATGGACCTCGTGCCTTCTCTGTGTCACACATCTGAGTACTTGTCTGGAACTCTCTTCTCTCCTCACCTGAGGCTGGTTGACAACTATTTTTCACTGTGTTGAGAAGGTGGTTTTACCTGCAGGAAACCTCTGACTTCTCCACTGTTCCCCTGACCAAGTAAAATGTGCTCCATGGACTCGCACACACTCGATTTTTACCCTATCATTGGCATTCATCATACTCAAAAATTTCTGATTTTCTCACTCTGTTTCTTTTTTATCAGGAAGCTCCCAAGGGCAAAAAAGACATGTGGTTCCCCTACCTGACCTACAACCTGGCACTGTGTAGATCCCCAACAAATACCGGTTGAAGGAATGCCATGGGGGGATTGCTTGTGGCTCTGAGGTGGTGACATTTCAGCTGGATTGGGTGGGGCAAGAAGAGACTTCCAGGTCAGCAATTTTCAACCAGGGAGAGTCATATATGCATTCAAATTACCTGTGGAACTTTTTCCAAATATTAATGTCCAGCTTGTACCCTCATGACCCTAAGTCAGAATCTCCAAAGCTGAGCCTGGGCGGCTCTGTTTCTAAGGTGATTCCAATTTCCAAATCACAGCATGGGGCAGGGAGAAAAAGCTCTGCGATCTGGATGACATCACAATAACTGATATCATCATCATCAGAATGTCCACAGTGGTCCTCAGTACGCGCCATATTTTAACTGTATCCTTTCATCCACACAGATTCCTAGGTAAAGCCTAAATCTAACACTAGCTTCCACAGTCCCACGGTATTGCCCACCTCTCCAGCCAAGCCCTCCGCCCTTTCCACATGTCCTGCACCCCACCCTGCCCCTCCAATTGCTGTACTACCTGGCATCAATATTGCTATTTCATTCTTCCTGCCTTGGTATGTGCCCTTCCCTCTTTTGCCCACCCAGGAAGTTTTTAATCACCCTTTGAGACCTAGTTTCAAGCACCAATTCCTCTGTGAAATGTCTCCTACTTCAGAACAGGCTGGCTTTGGACCGCCCCGTAGCTCTGCGTTAATTCCAATATGCAGTGAGTACTGCTTTAGGACTGCTAAACACTGTGTAAAAGCAGGGAACCTTCTAGTGGAGACCTAGACTCCATCCCATAAAGGTGACAACCACAGCTACCTCTCCGTCCAAAATTACAAACTCTCTGAGGGAGAGACTTCCTCTTCTGAGAGTATTTGTTCTGAATATAGGAAAATACCTCCTGCTTCCTCCTTCATCCAGTGAAGTTTCTCCCAAAAACTCACTCTCTGGATTACCTGAATCCAGAAAGTTCCTTATTCTACACTGCATGATGGTCTTTGATGCTTGTGGAACTAACCCAAGACCCTCACCCCTAGATAGAGGAGGCTTCATGTTCAAATACAGAAGAACTGAAAGGATAATGTTAAAATAGGCAACATTAACACTATTGCTCTGAGCCAGACACTATTCTGGTACTTTCCATGTGTATTTCCTCCTTTGTCTCACAGTGAGCCTGGGTGTCAGTTCTCTTGTTCCTCTTTACAGTTGAGGAAGTAGAGGTTCTCCAGGATTGTAATTTGCCCAAAGCTTCACATTTAACAAGGGATGAAGCCAGGAGCCAACTCTAGGCAGGTTGGTTCCAGGGTCCTGACCACAGCTACATTGCCAAGCAGCACAGAGACAAAGGTTTCAAGGTCCAACCTGGAGCCCACAGTGTGGCTGCTGGACCTCAGTTACTCAACTCTGCCAAACCCCTCCTGTTTCCACTCCCAGCCCAGCCAGGTTCAGTCCTTCCACCTTCTCTTTGTGGCCTCCATTCCCCCGCTGCTAACCGCTTCCCCAAGCCTCACATTCAAGGTTGACAAGAGAAAGGGTTTCATGTGAGGCCGCTCCAAATACCGCTGGCCGGCCCATTGCCTGGCTGCTCCGCTCACAGGTCACCTCATCCTGTTGTGGTCCTGGAGACAGAGAAACCTGATCAGTGTTTTTCAGGTCTGGGATTATGGCTGTGTTTTAGAGCCTAGAAACTTTTTAAAAGTTTATTGGAAAAGATTTAAAAGAGAGGAATTGGCAGAGTGTCACAGATATGTGATGCTTTTCCCAGCCTGTCTTAGTTGGCTCAGGCCACCACAGCAAAATACCATCGACTGGGTGGTTTCTCATAGTCATGGGATCTGAGAGGTCCAGGATCACTGAGGTAACTTATGTGGTTCCTGGCATGGGCTCTCTTCCTGGCTTACAGATGACCACCTTCTGTATCTTGTATTTCCATGGGATGGAGACTGGGAAGGCAAGCTCTCTTTTCTTTTCTTATAAGATCTCTAATCCCATCACGGGGACCCTTTCCTCATAACCTCATCCAGTTACCTCCCAAAGACCCATCTCCAACCACCACATTGGAAGATAGGACGTCAACTTATGAAACTTGGAGAAACACCAACATTTAGTCCATCATAGTGCCTAATACTCATTATCCATTGTTGTTTGTACCCTGATTATCCTTTTCTTGGGACCACCTCTCCCTGACTTCTTATGTCTGCTGAACCAACCCTCCTTCACCCCAACTCCATGGTAAGTAGAACTTGGCCTATCTAATAAAAATGTTCCACTCCTATGTTGAACCAGATTTCTGTTACTGTATCACAAGACCTGAGATAATCAATTTAAAAAAGAGGAAATATTTGTTTTGGCTCATAGTTTTAGAGTTTTCTGTCCATGACTGGTTGACTCCATTGTTCTGGTCTATGGCAAGGGTAGAAGCATGTGGTGGGAGCCTGTAGTGAAACCATTCATCTCTCCCAGATGCAAAAGAGAGAGGAAGAGACTGGTGGCTAATAATAATCCACTTAGAGAACATACCCTCAATGACATAAAATCTCTCACTATGCCCCACCTCTACAAGATTTCTACCACTTTCAGATAGTGCCAAGATGGAGATCTAGTCTTTAACACATGGGCCTTTGAGGGACCCCTATCCAAATCATAGCTATCCCCCTTACCTGTAACAATTGGTTGAATGATGGAACCAAGACACTTTTTAAACTAGTGAAAGTGGTTCCTATATGGTTGGATTGTATCCCCTCCAAATGCTTGTTGTTGAAGCCTTATCCCTCAATGTGACTGTATTTGGAGACAAGCCCTGTGGAGAGACAGTTAAATAAGGCCATAAGGGTGGGGCCTTTTCTAATCTGATGGCCTAATAACTAGAGACACTAGATGCCCCCACCTTTATTCCTTCCCAGAAGAAAGGCCATGTGAGGAGGTAACTAGACAGCAGCTGTCTATAAGCCAAGAAGACAGTCCTCACCAGAAACCAGTCCTAATGTCCCCTTGATCTTAGACTTCTAGAACTGAGAAACAAATTCCTGTTATTGAAGCTGCCTGATCTGTGAAGCATTGTCATAGCAGACTCATCCAGTCCCTGAACCAGTGGGAAACAGGTGCACTGAAAAAAAGCAAGATCATTTCTATGAATATGTCTGAGCTGCCTGGGGTCTGGAGAGAGCTTACCCACCAGTAAAGCTAATGCAGAGGAGAGTGTGGCCAAGACACAGAGACACTGACCAGGCCTGATTTGCACACCTGAATCCAACCATGCCTGAAAGGGGCATTTACCTCTGTATATCAAAGTTGTACAAACCAATGAATACTTCTTTCTGCTCAAGTTTAGTTTCTGTCACTGCAACAAAAAGCACTGTGATGAATATAGAACCAGCTCTTGTTTTATTATTTTCTTTATTATACTTAATCAGATCTATCACCATAATCACACTGATGGAAAAGAGTTAGCTGAGACAATGATATGCCAATTGACGTCTTGGGACTCTAGACAAGCACCTGTACCCCCCACCCCCGACTAAGGAGAACTTGGGAATTTTTGAGTTGTCACCACCTTCTCAGAGACCACTCCTCTGACTGGTGCCCTCTTAGAGTGTCAAGTGGTTAAAGAGGACTATGAAGATCTCTGCCCAAGTCCTGTTCACCCAAGTGGTGACCATTCATCCAGCAGTGTAGACCTCTTAGTATCTGTGGCTCATGTCTAGATTTTCCCCTGCAAAGTCTCACGCAGCCAGAGCTGGGGCTTTTTCAGAAAAGGATCCAGGGTATGTGACACTGAGATTGATTCATGGTGCAAAGCTAGGCTTGGGGCACTAGGATTAAAGATACGAGTGCTACCTGCCCCCAAGTACTTTGGATATGATATAAGGGATAGAAAGAGCTGTGGTTGTCCCTTCCTTGCTCTTATCTGCCTGATTATCATGGACCGTTTCTCCTCTGCCACCCTGTCTTGGAGCCAGCTAATTATGGACTACAACTTCTACAAACTATGAGCTAAATAAACCTCCCCCTTTAACTTTGGGTGTTGGGTATTTTGTGTCAACAACAAGAAAAGTAACTAAGACAGTGCCCTTGGAAAGGTCTGAGCTCTGCAGTCTTTTCTTGCATAGCAGGTTAGCAAATGTCTCTTGCTCTGCAAGCATCTTGCTCATACTTACAAGTGATCGTGATAAAATGATTAGCACAATGGCCTGCATCAGTGATTATTTTGTGTCAGAGTTGAATGGTACATTAGTTACACTAAGCAGAGAAACTCAGCAATGTCTCAGCAATGTTTGCTGAGCGACAGTGCTTCTCAACCCTGGGCATGCACCAGAATCCCAGGCAGGGCAGGACGTGACAACTATGGATGGCTGAGCCCCAGCTCAGAGTTTTGGGGTCTGCAGGCCCAAATGGGACCTAGAATTTGCATGTCACACAAGTTCTTAGGCGATGCTAGTTCTTCCTGATGGCAGACCATACTGAGTGAGAGGACTAATAAAGATTTGGATGAAGGCTCCTCGAAGGAAAAATTACCCAGCACTTGTTTCTTCAGCTTCTCTGAAGCCCTCACTTCAACAGAGATCTGTCAGCCCTATGGCGGGTTCGGAAGACTTGCAAAAGCACGAGAGTGAACATGTAAATCTACATGGAAAATGACAAACGAAACCAACTCCATGTCTGGGGGCACAGAGCCAGGTGTATCGGCATATCTGTCACCTCCACTGCATTGTCACAGCAGCCCCTCGGTGCACTCATTCCTGTTTTACAGGGAAAGGAACGGAAGTGCCAGGCGGCTGCGACCGTTCTCTAAAGAGAAGACAGACACAAGGCAAGCGGGGGAAAACCTTGACTGCCAGATGTGCATAAAAGTAGAAAAGATAATGCAGGGATTCCCCAGATGCTTCAGTGCTAGTGGACTCTAGCAGTGACAGTGGGTCTCACATTTGCATGTGCATCAGAATCAGCTGAGAGACAGGCCAAAAAAGATTGTATAGGCACCATCTGTGTTGTTGAATTACAGTATTAAGACTGCCACATATGCCTGCCACATGACCCCAGTTTGGGGAGGACCACTCATGCAGCCCAACTCTGGTTTGGGATGTGACTAGGGAGTAATCCAGGTTCCCTTTTTTTTCCCCCTCGTATTTACCTCTTTCCAGAAGTACACAAGTGAAATCTCAGAGGCACGCAGGGCACCTTTCTGGAGCATGGGTAACAGTATCTACCTCTGACACATCACTTTTGGGCTATATTATAAGAAATTGGGGTCACTTTAAAGTAGAAGATTTTTTAAAAAGATGATTTTTCTTTGCAATTCAGTTTAGGGTCAAAATAAGTTAGAAAGTGAAAGTGGAGAGACATGGTCTCTGAATGGCACCTTAAATTTTAATATGACATTCCAGCTTGATGTATTTTGTTAAGAAAGAGGAAAAGTACTATTAGAGCAATTAGACAAGAGAAAGAAATAAAAGTAATAAAGACAGGAAAGGGAGAAGTTATTATTATTGTGAAGTTATCATTATTTGCAGATAAAATGATATTCTGCATAAAAAAAACAAACAAACCAAAAACTCCACCCAAAGACTTCTAGGTTTTTGTTGTTTTCTAACCAGGGATCGAACTCACAACCTCATACTTGCCAAGCAGGCACTGTGCCGCTGAGCTGTATCCTCAGCCCCTGGAGACTTCTAGACTTAATAACTAAATTTAGTAATGTAGCTAGATACAAAGTCAACACTCAAAACTTAATAACCTCCCTGCACGGAAGTAAGATCTCACTGAGAGAGTAATTAAGGAAAGGACACCTTTCACAATAGTATCAAAACAAATGAAAGACCTAGGAATCAGTCTAACAAAGGAAGTAAAAGACCTTTACATTGAAAATTACAGAACTCTGAAAAAAGGAGACTGAAGAGCATATCAGACAATGAAAAGATATCCATTGTTCTTGGGTAGAAAGAAACAATATAGTGAAAATGGCCATATTTCCAAAACTGTTACATAGTTTTAATGCAATTCCACTCAAAATTTCAATAGCATATGTCACAGAATTAGAGAAAAGAATGCTAAAACTCATTTGAAACAAGGAGAGACCTAGAAGAACAAAGACAATTTTTTTTTTGCTTTTTTCCCTCAGTACCAGGGATCAAACTCACAACCTCACACTTACCAGGCAAGTGCTTATGCTACTGAGCTAAATCCCCAGCCCCTGAGCAAAGACAATTCTGAGCAACAAAGGCAAGGCAGGAGGCAACACAATTCCAGACTTGAAGTTGCACTACAAACCTACTGTGATAAAATAGCATAGTACTGGCATACAGACACAAAAAACCAGACCCTAGGATCAATGGAACAGATTAGAAGATGCAGAAACAACTCCAGACACACTCAGCCACCTTATCTTTGACAAAGGTGCCAAACACCTTCACTGGAAGAAAAAAGCCTCTTCAATAAATGATGCTAGAAAAACTGGCTTTGCACAACACCAAAGATTAAAATTGGACCTATATGTTTCACCATGCACTAAACTAAAGTTGAAATGGATCAAAGATCTAAATATTAAAATAGAAACATTAAATCTGCTGTAAGATAGAATAGGTAGAACTCTTGAAGACACTGGTATAGGCAGACTTTATGAACAAAACCCTGATTACACAGGAACTATCACAAAGAATCAACAACTGGGATCTTATCTAATTAAAAAGCTTTTGCACAGCAAGAGAAACTGCCAACAGAGTGAAGAGACAACCCACAGTTTGGGGGGAAAAAATGTTTGCCAGCAGCTCCTCAGACAAAGGATTACTATTGAGAACACATAAAGAACTCAAAAAAAAAAAATCAGAATCCCCTCCCCAAATTTAAAGACTCAATCCAAAAATAAGCATCTGAGATGAATACACACTTCTTAGATGAAGAAATACAAACAGCAAATAAATATATGAAAAAATGTTCAACAATGCTGGTTAATAACAAATGCTGGCGAGACTGTGGGGAAAAAGGAACACTTCGTTGTTGGTGGGAGCGTAAACCGCTTGGAAATCAGTATGGAAATTCCTCAAAAAACTAAAACTAGGGGTCTGGGATTTAGCTCAGTGGCACAGCATCTGCCCAGCAAGCATGAGGTCCTGAGTTCAATTCCCAGCACCCTCTCAAAAAAACAAAGTTACAAAACAAAACAAAAAACCCCACTAAACCTAGAGGTTCCATTTGATCCACCTATTCACCTTCTTGGTATCTTCCCAAAAGAACTAAAAGCATCATACCACAGCTATATATGCAGACCCATGTTTTTTGTTTGTTTGCTTTGTTTTGTTATTATTATTATTATTTTTGTCTTTTTGAGACAAGGTCTCTATGCAGTTCAGACTGGCCTTGAGCTCACTTTGTAGCCCAGGCTGGTTTTGAACTCACAACAATCCTCCTGCCTCAGTCTCCTGAGTGCTGGGATTACAGGCATGAGCCACCACTCCTGGCTAGACCCATGTTTATAGTGGAGCAATTTGCAATAGCTAAATCTTGGACACAAACCAAATGCCCATCAATCGATGAATAGAAAATGTGAAGGTTTTTTTTTTTTTTTAATATATATACAGTGGAGTACTATGCCATAAAGAAAGGTAAACTCAAAATGTTTCTAGGTAAATGGATGCACCTTGAGACCACATTCTTTTTTTTTTTTTTTAATCAGTACCAAGGATCGAACTCACTACCATGTGCTTGCAAGGCAGGCACTTATGCCACTGAGCTAAATCCCCAGCCCTGAGACCACATTCTTAAGTGAAATAAATCAGACACATATGTTTAAATACTACAAATACTAGACTATGCCAACAAAGTCCTTCCAGAACCAGACTCTGAAACTCATATTATTATAGACAGCTAAGTTAGGTAGAAATACAATAGGCTGTCGGATAGTTGCATGCTGGATTTGTAGATAATTCCCACTTTTAGTGTATCTGGGTTACAGTGGTGGGTATCATCTTCATAAGGCAGAGATCAGATAAAACTTCAAAATTTTATAGAACAGCTATAAAGTGCAGCAACAATTTTAAAGCTTGTATCCAGGTCTAAAGTCTCTCAATGACCAATAAATGAGACCCTTCATCAAAAAGGTCATGGGAAATTTTTTTCTCTAGTCACAATTAATACTATTTAATGGCTGACTGGCATTCTGGTTCCCTGGAACAACTTGGTGGGAAAAAAAGTCCTTATTTTTCTGGTTATGATACTGGGTACTGGAATTCTTGTCTGTTGTGTGATTTGTTGTTATGGGCTAATGACTCACTGTATGTCTTTGCTGTCTTTTTCAGACTACTAGAAGATGATAATTCTTCAAAGGATGGAAACCCATATTCCTATGTTTCCTTTAGATCAGTCAGAACCAGACTTTGGTCCTTGGCTAGGCAGGATCAATGCTGCTCCTTTGCCTAAAGCAATTACTGAAGATGAACGATCAGCCTTCTGAAATCCCTTAAGAGTAAGGGACCCAAAGAGGGGAGGGTGAGGTAGGATAGAAGATATAAAGCTGGGTAAAAAGGAGATGAGGAAATCAAAATATATATATTTTGTACCGGGGATTGAACTCACGACCTTGCACTTACCAGGTAAGTGCTTAAGCTACTGACCTAAATCCCCAGCCCTGTACATATAAAATTTTTAAAAATTGTACTTTAATGAAAAAATTGCAACCTCAGAACACAAGCCTGGTTTAATTATTTTTTATTTTATTATTATTTATTTATTTCCTCCCCAAATGGCAAACCTGGGCCTGAGAATTTAGCTCACTAGCACAGTGCCTGCCTGGTAGATGTGAGGCCCTGAGTTGATTCCCAGTACCAAAGACACTCCCAAAACCAAAAAGCTAGGCAAACCTGGGGAACTCTCTTTCAGCTGCAAAGGGACCTGCACCTTCCCTTTTACTTGCAAATGCTCTGCTTTCACCCACGGGTAGACTACTGTTTTGGGATTTCCCATAGGAATAGACCATTCCCACTGGGTGGGACCATCCTCTTCCGTTCACTAAGACCAAAGACAAGACTAAGACTATAGTTATACCACAGATTTCTACCTTCCAAAACAAAGAAAAGACCCCTAGTTCCCAACTGTAGTGTGCCTCATTTCTTTGAGCACCCTCCCTAAATTTTTTGTTGTTGTTATTTTTATTTTTGGCTTTTTTTTCCCCTGTGGTACTGTGAATAGAACTAAGAAAGATTTTTTTTCCTCTTTTCTTCAAATGAGTAACTACAGTATAAATACAGCCATATGGGTCACTGTTCATAACTCACTTGTGGCTGGCTGGGCACAGTGGCACACACCTGTAGTCCCAGTGACCCACGAGGCTGAGAGAAAGGACCATCGCTGAAGCCTAGGAAGGGGAGATCAGGTTGGGGGTAAATGAAAAACTTTGGTTGTTCTGTTTTTTCTTTTGGTACTGGGAATCAAACTCAGGGCCTTGCTCTTGCAGGCAGTCACTTACACTGTTGAGCTATATCCCGGGCCCTAAATGAAGAATTTTAAACAATGTTCTTGTTGCGGGAAAACTGAAAGGAAGACTCCTTGCACCAAGGAGATAAGAAGGCAGCATTTAATGTTTATGCCAGCAGACTGTTGTGAGATAGTTCCTCAAAGGCAACAGCCCTGAGCTTATGGAGAACTTAGTTGACCGAGAATTTAGAAGTGGGAGGTACAAAGCAAGTGACAAAACACGGCATAACTGGCTACATGTATGAGTCTTATACTGACAGGCGGGCTAGTCTGGAAAAGATGTGTTGAAACAAAGGAACTGCTTATCATAATACATAAACATTCTAGGGAAGGTGGTCCTTACAGAGTAAGCGTAGTTAAAGGAATTACCATAATATAGAAACATTTCAGGAACAAGGGGAGGGGGACCCTTACAGAGGGAGCAAAGTTAAAGGTGTCCTTGACGAGCCCAGGGTGCCTCAAGGTACAGACAATTATTCTGATTCCGTACTCATCAAAGATACTACTCATGTACTCATCAAAGATACGCAGCTTGACACTGTCAAGATCAAAATACTTCAGCAGAAACAGCAGAATAGAAACTTTATCAGAGACCTCTAACTGATCATGAAATACCTGGAAGTTTGCTGTTTGATGTGTTCTTACATTATAAGCGTACCCTAACATTCTCACACAAGTAAAATCTTACTCAGCAACAAAAAGGAACTACTGATACTTAGTTCCCAAAAGAATGGATCTTAAATGAGTTATGTTCTATGCAAGAAGATAGACACAACTCTGTCCAAGATGAAGCAAAACTCCCGCAGGAAGAGACTGTAGAGGGATGCCGGCCGCCAGCAGCAGGGTGCCGGGGAGAGGCACAGGGAGGGAAGGATCACTCCCAGCTCTCCGAGGTGTTGGGCGCGTCCCGTCCCCTGCCGGGTGATGGGTGCACAGGTGCGCACACTGAAAAACTAATGGAGCTGCACGGTACATCACGGCCTAGGCTCTTCACTGAGTGAGCCTTCAGTGACGAGCCCGGCTCACACACCCGTGCGGCGCCCACACGAACTCCCAGGAGGTTTGGCACCAGCTGTTACACCCGCGGGCCCAGTGGGGGAGGTTATGTGTGGCCCCAGGCGTTCGGTTTCCTTCCGCGCCAATCCAACTTCCGCGCGTCCCCAGGGGCAAGGACGGCTGCGCCCTCTCGGCCAAGCGCGGGCCAGCGGGTCTCGGTTCCGTCCCGCCGCCGGCTGGGGACCAGCGCGCCCCGCCCCGGCCCCGCCCCGGCCCACCCTCAGGATAGGGCCCAGGTCCCGGGCCGCGGCGGCCGGCGGGCTGGGCCGCGATGTCGCTCGGAGCGGGGCTCGTCCGCACCACGTGCAGCACCGGCGGCGCGCCAGGAGCCGGGGCCGGCGCGGGGCAGCCCTCGGAGGGGCTGCTGGACCCCGTCTACCCGCGCACCCAGGGGGCGCTCCTGAAAGTGGCGCAGATGGTAAGAGAGGGCGGGGTCGCGGGCCGGGGTCCCAGGGAGCTCGCGCCCCCGAGCGGACGGGAGGGCCGGGCGAGGACCGCTGCAAGCGCGAAGGCCGAGCGACCTGCCCAAAGTTGTGGGCACAGAGCCGCCGGCCGCCCGGGGCCTCGCGGCCTCACACCCCAGCCGGCAGAGTTCCCAGTTTCTCCTGCACCCCGTTGCAGAGCCTCAGCTGCCGCCTGACCGGAACCGCGGGCACAAATTTCTTTCCGCCTTCCTTCCTCTTTGGTCCGCGTCGCCTCGAACCCGGGTCGGGGGTGGGGAGGCAGCAAAACCCGCCCTCCGGCCGGCGCCGCCGGGCCTCGGGGTTCGGGGCGCAGACGCCCGAGAAAGGCGGTCGCAGGGTCCTGCGTTCCGTTCCCCCCCGCGGCTGAGCTCGGGGAGCCTCGGGACCTCGGAGACGGCGGTCCTGGTCCGCCCCAAAGGGCAACGATCGTTTAAGAAAGCCCTGTTTTGAGGAGCTCGTACTAGTTGGGGAGCCCTTCTCAGAATGGGGGTCACCCGGACAGGATGAAGGTGCAGCCTCTTGAGTGTGACCAGCGCGACACAACGGCCTTTGGCCAGGCCGGATACAGTCTGTTCTCTTTTTCCCTCAACTTTTCTTCCTCTCAGTTTATAGTTCACTGAAAATATTTTAAAACCCCTTTCCGTTGGTATGTTTCGAAACTGGGTTGGGCTGTTTGTGACTCTCCACTCACTGCAAGGTTTGCAGCCACCACGGTGCAAGAGGGGAGCGTAGGTTTGTTTGTAGAGAGATGGGAGGGCGCTGTTGCCTGGGGGGCGGGTGCAAGGTGACAGATCTGGAACGTGGGACCTGTTAAAGTGGAGCAGCCCCTGGATACTGGGCTCGAAAGTGGCTCTCCCGGTGTCCCCAGACTTTATTCCAGATACTGACTGTGTTGGAAGGTGGCTGTGCGTCCAGCTTGAGCCAGCCCTGAAGAGAGTACACACTTCCTTCTTCTGTGAACTAAAGTGCCCAGATGGGCTCAAAACTAGGAAGTAGAGGCGTTTTAGCAATGGACCAAACTTCCATTGCAAACCACCTCCTTGGGTTTGAAGTTGGAGGGTGTTTTGTTTTGTATTGTGGGCCAAAAGGCTAAGCAAGTATTTTACAGAAATAAAGACAAGTGAACATCAAACCAGGTGGAGTAAAACGGCAGGCCATGCAGCTGTCCTAAGTCTCACTATTGTAATCACCCTGCAAGGGCAGCTTCACCCCCACGGGGCCTGGTCAGACTAGCCTGAAGGAAGCTGCCTGGCATCGCATTGGAAAGCTGTGAGAATCCCCTGGTTTAGGTTTAAGAACAGCGCCCAGGAAAGCAGTAGCCACGTAAAGTTCAAGGGAAAGTTTGAGGAAGGGCAGAAACAACTACATGAGATATGCGCAGCTAAACAGAGCAGACAGCCAGTCTCCCCTATCTGCTGGAGTTGAGGCAGACCCCGCTTGAGTTTTGGGAGTGATGACTTTGGTGAGTGTGGATGGGGTTCTGAAGCCTGCATCTTTGACTGTGGTTTGTTTGGTGGACAAAAGTATTGGGAGATGAAAAGTCCCCTTGTTTAGCTATGACTTGGTACACAAAGGTAATAGAGATGGGAAGCCTTCCTGCTGGTCCCTGAGTTTGTGGAACAAAGGGTATGTGAAACCTCCTTCTCATGTTAAGTTCCTCAGCTGGCCTCCTGCCTTTGTGCCAGGTTGCAGGTGACAGTGATGGGTCCTATTGAACTGTTACATTATCTGGCTTCTTCACAGTGCTCTCCTCTTAAAACCAGGCCAGGGTTATGCCTTCCCTACAGAATACCAGGCTAGATTGGTCAGACTGTGGGAGAGAGAAATCGGCCTGGCCAGGTGAGCATATTGTGACATGGAGACCACTTAGGACAGTCTACGGGGGGCCCCTTGTCTCTTTTTCTCCTGGTCTTTTTCATCCATGAAGGTTTTGCTTCTTTCATTTTCTTTATTAGGCCAGAGGCACAGTCTCAGTTCTTGACTTGAGGAATTTTTCTAAAAAATAGCTAAAAAACCCCAAAATTGTATTCGTTGAGCCCTACTATTATTCTTGGTCATGTGCACGAAATTGCATATTATATGTGGTGTAGGTATCATCTCACTCAATTTTTTAAAGAATCCAGTGTAGTCACTTCTTCAACCAGTCAGAAAGGGGCTGAAAGGGTGAGAGCTACCAAAGCCGTACGTCTGACAGTAATTAAAAAAAGACAGATAATTCCAGGCAGCAGGATGTGCAAAGTATGAAGAATTGGAACTCTGGGACATTGCTGATGGAAATGTAAATGGTGCAGCTACTAAGGGAGTGGCAGTCTACAGTGACACAGAAGGCACCAGGCATCCCAGCAGCTGCCCGCAAAAAGGCTTATATTCATATATATTCATGGTAGCCTATTCATCATAGCCAGAAAGTCGACATAACACACGTTCAGCAAATGATGAATAAATAAATGACAACTAAAAAGTGACACATTCCTACAGTGAAACATTACACAGCAAAAAAGAGGAGAGTGAAATATGCAACAGTATAGATGAGCCTCAAAAACCTGCTCCATGAAAAAAGCCAGGCAAAGAGACTACATTGCAGTGTATGATTCTACTTATATTAAATATTGAAAATAGGCAAATTTTTAGACCCAGAAAATAAATTAGTGGTTGCTTAGGGATGAGGGTGGTGGTAGTCAAGGAAATGGAAAGTGACTGCCAATGGGTTTTTTTGATGGGATGATGAAAATGTTCAAAAATTGTGATGATGGTTTCATCACTGTTAATATACTAAAAACTACTGAACGTTGTTTCAAATGGCTGTATAATCTATGAAGTATGTCCTAGTTGACCATTGTAAGGAAATAGATGTAGAGAAGAGACTGAGAGTACAAGATGCTTAGCATCTTGGGTACGAGGGAGGCATAGTCCAGGAAATCTTCAGTGTCGCCACTACCCCTGCCACCGGGCCTGGCAGCATCAGGGCTGCCAGGTCTCCTAGCATCACCAGGGTGCCTGAGGGCCCCAGAGTCTGAAGAGTCCAGACAGCCTTGCTGAAATAATGAGGCGGCCCAGGGCAGCGCTTGTGGCCGGCCCCTCAGTGTTCCTTGTCCACTCTGCAATTTTATTTAGCAATTTCGAGTACCACATTCATATCTACAGTGAGGTAACAGGTGGCAGCAGTAAAACTGCTCTCAAGTCTGTAGTTGTGCTGAGATGACACACAAGTTCCAAAAGTGGCTGGCCAGGAAGACTCAAGTTCTAAAAGTTGTCCATGTTAGGGAAGAGGGGCAGAAGTGAATCCTGATGGATGAGCATGAGTTTGTTGGGTAGTTCCTGCTTACACCTTTACTCCCTCTGCTCAGTATGTTTAATTTGGAGATAAATGTTATGTTGGTGGTGGTGGGGAGGAAAGAAATATAGCAAGAAATAAACCAGTATGGGGTAGGATTTTTGAGGTTGTCTCTATCCAGTCCAGGCTGGCCTTGAACTTGCTATGTAACCCAGATTGTCCTCAAATTCAAGGTCCCATTCATCTTCTGCCCTTGAGTGTTGGCTATCTTGGAATTCAGACTTGGACTCATGTCAATTGCTCCCTCCTTGGTTCTTGGATCTTTGGACTGAATTGTAACTTTACCCTGATTCTCAAGCCTTTGCAAATACATCACTGACTGTCCTAGGACTAGCTTCACCTTGCAAACAGCAAATCATGGGCCTTCCTGACCTCCATAATCACTTGATTTCATTTAGCAATTTCAAGTATCACATTCATCTCTACTGCTGCAGTAACAGGTGGCATCAGTAAAACTGCCCTCAAGTCTGTGGTTGTGCTGAGGTGACACACAAGTTCCAAAAGTGGCTGGCCAGGAAGACTCAAGTTCTAAAAGTTGGCCATGTTAGGGAAGAGGGGCAGAAGTGAATCCTGACAGATGAGTATGAGTTTGTTGGGTAGAGAATTCCTGCTTACACCTTTACTCCCTCTGCTCAGTATGTTTAATTTGGAGATAAATCACAATAAATCACTTTTTGTCATATATTTATATATGTACAATAATTATTTTATATTATATATAATACGTATTTTATATGTATAATACATATTTTATATTATATATATGTATTATATATATATATATATATATATATATATATATATATATATATTTTTTTTTTTTTTTGTACTGGGGATCAAACTCATGACCTCACACTTGCCAGGCAGGCACTGATGCCACTGAGCTAAATCCTCACCCTGTCTCTTCTATATATAATTTTTTTTTTAGTCAGTACCGGGGATCGAATTCACAACTGCGTGCTTGCAAGGCAGGCGCTAATGCCGCTGACCTAAATCCCCAGCCCCTGTCTCTTCTATATTTAATCCAATGAATTCTGTTTTTCTAGATAATTCTAATATGAAAGGTAATATGGCTAAAAAAATTCAAGGTCCTCCTGCCCAGCCTCCTGAGTGCTAGAATTACAGATATGTCACCACGCCCTGCTCTTTTTTTTTTTGACACAATAATTATATATTTATAGGACTGTGGATGTGCACTGTATGTAATGAGCAAATCAGTCATTAACACATCAGTCACCTCAGATATTTAACAATTATCTTTCACATTTATCTTTGTGAATTCTTAATCTTCCCAACTCAGATATTTAGAAATTGGCTTCATCGTCTACTGTGTGTGGTGGTGGTGGGGTAGTACTGGGGGTTGAACCCATGGCTTTTGCGCTAAGCCAACCCTCTTTTTATTTTTTGTGAAAGTTTCTGTGTGATCAGGGTTTTATTCATAAAGTCTTTTAAGCTTCACCTCTTAACATCCAGCCTACCACCACACTAAGTGTCAACTTTTTTGGGAACAGACAGCATCCAAACCATAGCACAAACCAAACCAGAGCTCCCTTGCTAGAAACATCTTAAATGAAGCACAAGAGGCGGAGTGCTCTGGGTCATGCTGGAAGTTCCGTACTCACAGGTTTACTCATTGCGAGCCCAGTGGCTGGGATCCTCCACTGTCTAATGATTTTTTTGACATCTGGGGTGTAAATTCCCACAGTGAAGGATACACTTGAGACTTTTATAAGTAAATGGGTGCAACTAGAGACCATACTCAGAAATAAAATAAATCAGACTCGAATGTGTAAACATTGTATTGTCTCCCTACTGTCAGAAGCTGAAATAAAAATTAAAATATGAAAGATGGTTAAGATATTTGTACTACTAATTGCTCTTAGTTCATTGAAAAGAAAGGTTTATGCTAAATCTGTTTGGACAATTACATGCAGGTATCTTGTACTCTGAGTAGCTAATTTAAAGATAATGATATGCAATGTATTAACCTTTGTTACCTTCTAGTTATAGTGTTTTGAAATTTTGCTTTTTTCTCTTTAAAATAAAAAAGAGAGAGATGGAGCCTCGTAGAAGGTCCTTAGGTATTGGGGGGGCATTCTCAGAAGGGTTCATGGGACCTCAGCCTTACTTTTGGGCATCCTGTACTGAGAGGTGACTACTCAGACACACATTCCACCACATACTGTGGGGCCCTTGCTAGAAACTGAATCATGCTGTTTGGATTTTTAATCTCAAACAGTGAGCTAGGTAAGCCTCTTCTTTATAAAGTTAGCCTGCCTCAGGCATTTTGTTATAATTATGAAAAACAGACTAGTACAGTTCCCAAGTGGTTTCTATCCACGCTTCCTGCCTCCTTCAATATGGAGCGTTAAAGATAGTAAAGACTGTCATTGACAAGATTCTTTGGTCCCAACCCAACCTGACCCAAGAACAAGAATTACTGTCTTCCAATGGCCGAACAAAAATAATAAAACAAGTATGGGCCTTATTTCTCATAAGAAAAGTAATATTCATTATAGAAGTGTTGGGAAACACAAAGAGGAAAATGTATTGTCCCTTTCCCTCTCCCTGGAGATTAATGTAAAATTTTATATTAGTTTATAGTAGGTGCATATAATTTTGGTATTTTTGAGGCAATATTGGGATGATGCTATACATATTTTGTAAGATGCTTTTTGGAGGCTCAGTATAATAATGAGTGTTATCTTGTGTCACTTAATGTTTGCCTACAATTTGGTTTTTAGTAGTATTGTTTGTAACCAGTCACAGAGGAACCATGATTTATGTGACCATTTTCCCTTCTTCCTCTCCCCCACTGTAGTTCAGGAGCTTCTAGTTCTGCACATGTACAAACAAGGCTGTGTTGAACTTCCTTGTAGAGAGTTCTTGGTTACAAATCCATAAATACTTCCTCAGGATAGATGGTGCTGACCTTTTGCAGAGAGAGAAATGAAGTGCTTCTTGCCCTTCTGAGGTGGTTGGCATTAAACAACTTTCTAGATTTTTTTTTTTTTTTTGGTGCCGGGGATTGAACTCACAACCTTACATTTGCCAAGCAGGCACTTATGCTGCTGAACTAAACCCCCAGCCCTACTTTTTAGATTTTTAATGTCCAGAAATTACTGGGTGTCCCTTTATCATCCAGGAATTTCAAGGAACCAAGAGTGATAGTCATATTTTAACTTGCAGTAGTGCTTTGGGTGTCTAATGGTTTGGAAAAGAAACAAAGAGACTATACAGTTTAGTCACATTTTTAAATACACTTGTATTCGAGTAATCATGACAGCATCAGCAGACATTTGAAAACTGGCAGTTGCATACGTGTGGGAGACCTTACAGATCAAGCTCAAAGCACAAGGATTTTGCTACCACTGACAAGAATTCCCCTTCAGAGCACCCCAAATGACCACATAGTGTGGGCTGGGAACCACCGGCCAGAGGGGAGGTGACATTGCTGGAAGCACCACTCAGTGGGTCCACCAGGCTACAGGGGCCAAGGTGGGGAGAAGAGGGGGAAAGGTGCTTCTCAAAGGGTCTGCAAAAAGTCCTGCAGGTTTTTTGCTACTACAGTGAACCCTAGAACCCTCCTGGGCACCCCTGGAACTCACCCAGGGGATTCTGTACTTAAAATCTTGGTGCAGTTGCAGAGAAGGCCTCTGCTCTTCTCCCTTCCTCCCAGCCCTGGCACTTCCTGTTCAGCCCACTGGACAGCCATCTGTTTCCTTCCTGCCATCTGCCCCCGCCATGCTGTGCTGTGCTGTGCCAACCCAGCTGCAGGCCCAGAAGCCTCCCCTTGACCTGCTGCCCGCCACATGCCGCTGTCATTGTTACCAGTTTGGCTTGCAGGCTCCCCTGCTTATGCTCACTGCCTGGCATTCTTCCCAGCAGCCCTTTTAGCAACTCTGGGATCAGCAGGGGCCTGGATCCAAGCTTGGTCCTGGCTGCTAGTTGCTCAGCAGCCTGAGGGCTTCCAGAGAGAAAAGGACAGGCTCAACCCACCATCTCCAGTGGAAAGGTTAACACCGTTGACTCTGAGACTCTTGCAGAAAAAGAAAAAGCAGTTCACCTGGTTTGTGTCTCAGTCAGCAAAGGCAGTGATGTGGCTCGTTTTCTCTCTCTTTCTCTCTTTCTCTCTCTCTCTCTCTCTCTCTCTCTCTCTCTCTCTCTCTCTCTCTCTCTCTGTCTCGGATAGATCAGTGAATATGGAAAGTGAGAAAAATTGCTTGTAAACCAGTTTCCAGTATTCAAAAAGATTTACATGAAACATAACATAACAGTCATATCATCCTCATTTTTTAAAATAGAGAAAGTAAAATTTCTTCCAAAGGGAATGAAGAGGGGGAAAATGGGGAGAAGAAATTCATTCAGTGCTTTTGGATACAGAGTCCAGTATAAGCGTCTGGAAAGCAGAATCACTGTACTAACTATAGCATGACCTTAATATATTTTCATTGCTTTCCTCCACTGAGGTTTTCTTTATTCCCCCTGAGAAGGCAGCACCACTCTAAATATTGTTTATGAAGCAGTCTCTCTTTTTTAAAATTTCTCTTTTTAACTTAGAAAAGTAGTACTTAACTGAATAATACCATAGTGAGCTCCCAGTAGGTGACAGCCACTGGGCTCGATTTTTCGCATGTGTCACCTTGCTTATGTTAGGAGATGGGGTGTCATTACCCCTAACTTACAGATGAGGTGTGTGAGTCATAGAGAGGTTAGATAATTTGCCTATGATCACAAACCCATTAATAGTGAAACTTGGTTAAAACAGGAGCTCTTAAAAGGACAGTTTGAAGTGTATTTCTTCTTTTTCGTTCCTTCCTTTTTTTCAAGACCAATAGGTTGTAGTTAAACCTTGTTGGAAAGTGATACTGTCATAGTGCATATGAGGCCATTATTTGGGTACCATATCCGGCCAATTTGCTGGGCAGACTGTAGCTGACCTAGCAGGAGACACTGAGATGTGATGGCATTGCTAGTGATGGTCTCACCTTTGCCAGAGATGAAAGCAGCTGGAATGGGGAAACCCTCCCTGGGTACTGAAGACAGCATGGGTGTGGTATTGTAGAAAACATCATCATATGTCACTCACTATGATTATCCTTGTTTTTAAGTCATAAATTCCTCCAGAAAGGATGGGAAGAGAAAAGAAGTAAGGTCTGAGTGCCCATTCTGTGTTAGGTAACTCTACATGCACTTTTCCTTTGTTTAAGACGTCTATTGACTGTATAGATTTTATTTTCTCCTTCTTGTAGTTCAGTTGAAGCTGCAATGTAACTTTGTTAACTAGCCCAAGATTTAAAAAAAAATTAATTCTGGTTCTGAATTTGAACCCAGAGACAGCCAATTGCTGTCCCCACCATGTGGTGAGTTGGCACCCAGACTGGCCCACAGTGATGGTTACACCCTAAGGTGACTGTATCTCTTACACTGGTTTGTTTTGATTGGTTTTATTCTGTTTTATCCTCTTTATTTAAAAAAAAGAATTAATTCCAGCCAGGTGTGCTAGTGCATGCCTATAATCCCAGCACTCTGAGAGGCTGAGGTAGGAGGATTGCAAGTTTGAGGCCAGCCTGGGTAATTTAGTGACTTGGAAAGATCCTGTCTCAAAGTGCAAAAAAAAGAAGAATATGGGTGGAGCTCAGCACAAAGGCCCTAGGTTCAGTCTTCAGTGAAGTAAAGAGAGAAATAAAAAGTGAAATGGTTCCGTCTACTAGCTATCAGCCTGTCCCTCTGTGGTCCTACCCTGGGGCCAGTCTATAAAACACTAGTAGTCTTGATCCTAGCAGTAACCATACATATTGTCGAAGTTACATTTGTGGGTTTTTTTTTAGTTGATAACATTTACATATCAAGATGCAGAAAAAACCCCAAATCCCTCATTCCCAATCTCTTCCCTGGAGGCTGCAGGAGACTACCAGTGATACTAAGTTCTGGCATAACTTTCAGAAAATGTAATGTGTGCGTGTGTGTGTGTGTGTGTGTGTGTGTGTGTACGTGTACGTGTGCACACGTGCATGTACCTCCCTTATCCATCCCATTGTTCTGTACTTTTGCTGACCAGCTCCATATCTTGGGAGAAAATTCTATATCCATTCAGAAAGAATATCCTTGTGCTCATTCTGTTTAATTGTTGCAGTGGGTTTCAGAGAATGAATTTACAAGGATTAATTTAACCAGTCTCCCATTGACAGGCATATGCAAGAATATCGGAGACAAAGAGAATCCTAAAAGTAAACTTCCTGGACCAAGTGTCACATGCCCTTAGAAATTTGTTCATATCCTGAAACTCAAGTTCACCTTGTCGTCCTCTCCCACAAGGTTGCAGGGGTTTTTCATGTCCACTGTTAGTGAGAAGATGTTGCTTTTGTTCAGAGCTCTGCCGCCCTGGTATGTTGATAATCTTTGTTTAAGACATTCAAACCAGAAAAGTCTAGGGAACAAGACCAGCAGTTTCCTTAGGATTTCTCCATCGTAGTGAGAGTTGATGTCTAGGCAGAGCTAGATGGAGATTATTTTTTGTGCAACTGGTTTATTGAGTGAGAGGAGAAAGCCAGAACAGAAGAAGCTAGACAAAGGTGAGTTTCCCAAGCTGAGCCTCCATCTGACCTTATAGGCAGTCTAAAGAATGAGGTGCACCACAGAGATTGTCCTGTGCCTCACTGAGCTGGGCTTTTGTACACTGTATATTGGCTGTAGCTCAAGGAGGGGGGTAGATGTATTAACTCCCAGAGACCTCTGAGCCAGACAGCTCACTGGCAGAAGGACAGGTGGGAGGAGTTGGTGGCAACAACTGCAGTATCTGAGGATGGATGCCCTGACCAGAGGACTTGAGGGGAACCCAGTGAGTCTCTGCTTGTGTTGCATAGAAGCCATTGGAATTACCTTCATCTGATCTCTGCCGAGGTTCCAAGCTGATGCTGTTTGTGGCCATAGAGACCCACTGCCTTCTTCCACAGGCAATCCTGGCGCATCTGTATTCCCAGGTATCCCTCCAGGCAGCTGCCTGACAGACCTCACCAGACTTTTGATGTTAACTTTTGCTGTCCACTTGAAGAGTCATGTTGTTTTTTTTCAACTCCAATTTGAAACAAAAGGAAGAGGTAAAAAAAAAAATCAATGTTTATGGAATTAAAAATAAAATCAACAGGAAGGAAAATAATTTCTGCAGTCTTGTACAAGAGAATTTCAAGTGACGTCATGGTAATATAAATAACATAAACACAGTGTACCCTGGCCTGACGGAGGTCACCTTGCTGTTAGTCTACTGTCCCAGCTCATGATGAGATCAATCCAAATTAATTTATTTGTGGTGCTAGGAATCAAACACAGGATGTTATACATGCTAGGTGAACAGTCTACCACTGAGCTATCCTCTGCTCTTGCACCTATATTTAGATATGTGACTACTGTTTCAATATATGGTTGAATTACTACATTATTAGTTGTGATTCAGGGTTGAAAAATTACATAGTTAAGTGATGGCTCCCCAAAATATATACCCATGTCTGTCCTAATAATCCTGGAAGCTGCAAATGCTGCCTTATTTGGAAAAAGTGTCCTCTCCTGTGTTGTTCGGGATACTGAAATGGGCAGGTTGTGCTGCATTATCTGAAAAGGCTGTAGGTCCATGGAGAGAAACACAAAGAAGGGCAGGTGGTGGCAGCATGCAGGAGAGGTAGAGATTCTGCTGGTGTGGCTGAAAACCAAGGCCTGTCAGGGTAGTTGCAAGACACTGGAGGAGGCAAGGAATTCTCCCCTGGCCTTGGTGACAGTTTTAATTCTACCTGGTGATACTGATTTCTGGCTTCTAGCCTCCTAAACTATAAAAGAATAAATGCCTGATATTCTAAGGCACCACATTTATGGTAATTTGTTATAGCAGCCCTTAGGAAACTGATACAGCCAGTGAAAGACTTTCTATTGTGGTCAAGTTCTGAGTATTTTCAACATCGTAAACTGTAGGCATTGAGTATTTCCTGCTTTAGACACACTTTATGCATTTCACAGTGGAGGGAGCCTTCAGAGAAGTGACGGCCGCCCTCTCTGCCCCTATGAATGGCATTACATCTAAAGCCTCTCTGAGTATGTCTTTTCTCTTTGATAGCTTATTCAGGGAAAGAAGCAGTCCTTGAATTTCTGCTGAAAAACAGAACAAGAAAGACAGAACATCAGAGAGTGATTCTCAGATGACAGGGTAGAGGGGAAAGATGAGAAATGTGTTCCAAAGAAGCGCTGGCTCTGTCTTTCACAGATGTGGAATGAAGCGTCCTCAGATTTCCCAAACCATTAGGATGCCCGCTAAATCTTCCAGCCTTCTAGTGTTATTCTCCACCATAACCTTGCAGTAGATTCTCTGAAGATAAGCTGCTACAGCTCAAAAACAGATAGCAAGATAGGCGGGTTCACACTGCTCTATCTATTGCTTGTGAAATGGCTCCTATGTTTTTAAAATGAGTTTTTTTTTTTATGTTTGTGCACGTGGAACATTTAATATTTTTCTCTTCTTTAATCAGATTTTATTGGTATGTTTTAGATACACATGGTTGCTTCTTTTGTTGTCGTTGTTAATTGTTTTAAGACAGTGTTTCACTATGCAGTTCAGGCTGTCCTTGAACTCGCTTTGTAGCCCAGGCTGGGCTCGAATTCATGGCGATCCTCCTGCCTCAGCCTCCTAAGTGCTGGGATTATAAGCATGTGCCACCACGTCTGGCTTGGTTGCTATTTTTTTAAAAATGTTTATTGCAGTGTTTTGTTTTGTCTCTCTCTATACCTTTGTAGCATTTTGTTTTTAAGTAATTTCAGATCTATAGAAATTTTTCAAGAACACTACAAAGAACTCCCCAGTTTTCCTTTCTCAGGATCTAATTGTAAATATTTTACCACATTTGTGTAATCATTTTCCACTTATGTACATTCCTTTTTTTTTTTTTTTGTCTGAACTGTTTCAGAGTGAGTTGCAGACTTCATGTTCTTTTTTTCTTGGGCCCTTAAGTATACATTTCCTAAAAAGGACCTCTTATAACTAATCTCTTTAACTCTAAATCTGTGCTATTATCTTCACTGTCTCACTCCGATTTCACCACTGACCCACTGATGGCTGTATGTTGTGCTCTAGGATCAAATCCCAGATCTCATGAGGCATTCAGTAGCCATGTAGTTTTATCTCACTCAATCTGAAACAGCTTCTTATCTTTCATAACCTTAAAATTTATAGAGTCCAGGACAAAGCAACCCCATCATTGGATATTAAAGTTGGTTTGGAGGGATGCTCTGATCCTCAACATTGTATAACTATCATGGAGAGAAGAGAGAGAGATTTAGGACCTTGTGACAGTGGCTGAAATATATTGAGGTCTCATCACCTAACAAGCCGTAGTCCATGAATTTGACCTAAAGTACAAACCCAGGTCTAGGACATGGCTGCTTCCATTCTGTCTGCCTCAGAGGGGCCCTGCCCACCCCACTCCCATCTATCACTCAGAACCCCACTGTTAACACGCCCACCACTCAGGTCTCGGGTCGTCCCTGCGTGTCTCAGACTGAAATCACCTTGTTTTCCTCTTCGTTTCTCAGGCACAGTGGGGACGGGTGTCTTCCCCACAGGACCTGAGCTGCAGCTGGAGCAGCAATGTCCCTGTGGTCTCCACAGGGTGTCCAGCTCCTGAAGTGCTTAGAAAGCAGAAAGTACTCGAGTGTTTTCAGCGAGTGAATCCATATTTTCTTTGATAAAGGCTTTGGCGATAGCAGTCCTTCAAAAAAACGTCAGCATGGATGAAGTGCTTGGGAAGCGTGGGTCTGCCTTAGAGATGACCTAATGCCACCATATGGGCACGATCAGAGGAGGGAGCAGGGGTACAGGAAGGTCCTGGCCTTGGGCTGTGGGGCGGGGAGCATAAGTTCAGATCGGGAAGTGGGAGAAGGCCCAAGGGGGCTGCAGTAAGAGGCCCTGGGTATCGGCCTGGTCTCCTCTCAGGTTTCTGCTAGATGCAGTTTCTGCAGCCTTCTAGAATAGCACATTTCTGACTTGGTTGACTTGACAAGTTTCCCCTGACTCACATAGTCAAAACGGGGAGTTCCTGCAGCACAGCAGAGAGACAAGAGGAGGGAGAAGTGGCTGTGGGCTCTCAAGCTGTCAGGGTGGGGTTCTCGGTTTGAAGCGATATCAGGAAACACTGAATAGGCATCGTTGTCTTGGGCTAGAGATCACAAGCCAGCAGGCCAGCTGGCTGTCACATTTCTATTTCTGGGTGGTGCCAGCCCGTTAGTGTGGTCCTAGCCTTGGCTTTTTGCCCAGCAGAGATTCTACTTCAAGTCACTTATTTATTTTGTACCTACCCTGCCCTGGTACTGTGCCAGTTCCTGGGCACCCAGGGGTGAAGAATGCCTACCAGACCTTTCTCCTGTGGGCCAGAAATCTAGGCACTCAACAGCTATCATATTTCGTCACTTCTAAGCCACCATTCTTTCAGGCACCCCTGTGAGAGAAAGGGAAAAGATGTTAAGTATATAATGATACAAATCTTTATTTGCCTTTAGAGATTTTTGTTTTATGCTGATTGAAAGACATATTTAGACTTCATTAAATACAGATTCTATATTTCTTTTGAATACATAAGTAGGGAAAATGAAGAAAAAGAAATGGATTGATATTCCTAAACTGTTTCATAGGGGGAGACCTCCTCCTCCAAATCCCTTTTTTAGAGTGTTTGCATGCATGCCCTCGCCCTCTATGCCATCAGGAGCGTGAGCCTTGCTGCATTTTTTAGAAGAATCCATGAGAGAACTAAAGCCGTTAGTCCTGAGCTTGGAGGCCGCCTTTGGGTCCCAGTTGGGGAATGTTGCCAAAGACACCTGATTCACTGTCTCCACAACCTGTGGATTCCCAGGGGTTCAGAAAGCTCTGCATGTCTCAGGTTTCCTTTCATGCCGCTGGCATGTCTGACGTTGGCACATGCCACTGATAGGGACCGCATTATCTGTCCGGTAGCCCCTGTAAGATAAACTCTTGACTTAAGGGAAGTAGAAATGTGAAAGACAGCATCTGTGAATCAGTGAAGTGTGGCTGGGGCTGGAGTGGGTGTGTGGGGGAACACGCGCACCAGGAAAGGGGAAGTAGAGGATGCTGTGAGCTCAGATAACAGGGTCCCCGGTTTTTGTTTAGACCTTCCTGGGGAGAGAAGCTCCAGGCTGAGACCTGCCTTCGAGAAAGGGAAAAGGTGGTGGAGAAAGTGGGAGGGGTGGTGCGGAGGAGGGAGCAGCCTATGTAAGAGCCCAGAGAGAGAAAGCACAAGTTTGCATCCTTGGTGTGGGCAAACTGGGCTTTTTTGGTAGGGATGACATAGGAGAGAACTGTGAGCTATGAAAATATGTTAGGAGTGGCTGTGTTGGACTGTGCCAGGTTCTCACTGGCTTTATTCCTTGATGCTGGGAATTGAAATTGAACCCAGGTCTGCACACATTTTAGGGAAGTGCTCTACCACTGGCTTCCCCTCAGCACTTCTTAACTAGGTTAATTTTAGTCCTGCATCACTGCCAGCATCTGTCTCATACAAACTGCTGGAGAAGTGAGTTAGACAGTGAGCATTTCAGTTACTCATTTTACCTGGGTCTTCCATTGAAGACATTTTGTAAGTGTAGCATTATTGTTCTTGTGATTTTATATTATTACACAAAATTATTAGATTGACATTAATTACAGCAGTTATTAAACAAAATGTTCCCATAAGCCCACCATCCTACAGATTCTACAACCGTTATCCTGCATTTTGGGGATCAGCTGTTTCCTCTGTCCTTCCTGTCTGGCTCACTCTCCCACTTTTTGGGACTGTACCCTTGATTAACCTTTTTGCAAGCAAATCTCTGAGTCAAATTCCAGGAAACTCACTGGCCCTCCCACTTAAATGACCAATCTGAGCCTTCTTTATTCAATTTTTTTTTTTTTTTTGAGACAGGGTCTCACTATGCAGTCCAGGCTGGCTTTGAACTCACTGTTTAGCCTAGGCTGGTCTTGAACTGCCTCAGCCTCCCAAGTGCTGATTACAGGCATGTGCCACCATGCCCAGCTTTCTTCATTCAATTTTTGTCCTTAACTTTCCTTTGACTTTGATGGTTTACATCTTTCTTGCCCTTTGTAATGATATTTCAGCACTGTGCTCACCATGCCTCTTTGGTATAAGCCTCTGCTCTTCTTCCATGTTTGACATTTCTTATTAAACTTCTTTTTATTGCC
Source organism: Hydrochoerus hydrochaeris (assembly GCA_004027455.1). Lineage (NCBI taxonomy): Eukaryota > Metazoa > Chordata > Mammalia > Rodentia > Hydrochaeridae > Hydrochoerus > Hydrochoerus hydrochaeris. Next base: position 96,813 of record PVLA01006987.1, read on the forward strand.
TCATTACTTTGAAAGAGGTGAAGTACAAGTTTCTAAGATAATAACTATTCAAATTGCACAGACCATCTGTTCTGGAACAGATGTCCACTTTAAGTGAGAATCAATGTGCATTTCTTGGGGTGCAGGGAGAGCTGGAAGGCAGAAAGCCCAGCCATGTGGGGGAAGGTAGGCGGGGAAATGGTAACTTCTCCTGAAATTCTAATAACCCACAGACAGAGGCTCCTTCCAGAAAATTCAGCTAAGACTGCAGAGATGAGAACCCAAGAATGTTACAATATGAATCCTGCAGATTGCTGGCCAAATGGAAATGCTTCGTGAATGCAATCAGGGTTTTATTTTGCAGCCAGCTGTCATGTTCAGGGCATATTTTTACATGCCAGATGTTGTGCCTAGAGCTTTTCAGGCATTATCTTTAAGAAACTAACTAACTTTCTAAATGAGAAGGAAACTCTGTGAGGTCACGCAGCCTTTCTGGTTCACATCACCAGGAAGAGGCAGTGGAAATAGGATCCCGTATCTCTTTCACTGCAGCACCAACCTCTTAATTTGCATTATTCTGCCTCCCTTCTGTAGAAACCGAGATGGTCTAAAATATGGTCCAGGGGTCAGAGGCTTGCAAAGTACTCTGGGGGTGGATGTGAACCTGTTCAAAATGCAGATTCTCAGGCTCCACTCAGATATACTGATCAGAAACTGATGGAGGGGCTCAGAGACCTGCATTTTAACATGTTCCCTGGCCGACACACTAGCTGCAGGGTGAGGATGGCCAGGGTAGACTCTCACACCACACAGGTCTTCCTTATGTCTCAAGCAAACTGGTGAGACTGGAGACCACGAGCACCTTTGTGACACCTGTCTGTCCCCTTCTGCTGCTGTCTTGTCTTTTCAGTGGCCCCTTTCTCAGATACCTTCTTGGCAGTCTCCATCTGCTTACTTAGAAAGGGAAACTGAGGCAGTCTGATTTTTGGACTAACACTGCTTGAGTGATGGTACCTGTGTTTGCTCATGTGGAAAATGAGGAGGATGGTACTGCCAAGTTCCCGGGGTAAGTGTCCAGCTCTTCTGTGAAGTATTTAAACTGAGTAAACACTGGATATTATTCTGTTGCTCTTCCCAGTATTCTACTGCGGTCTTTAATCTTTTCCCCAGAAGTCTTGTTCCTTATTCATATTTCCTACAAGGCCTGAATTCCCTTTGCATGTCTCCATCTTTCTCCACAGATCTACTCTGGTCCTTTTGATAGAAATGCTAGATTGACTAGGTCTGTGCCTGTATGAGGAGAGAGCCTATGTGGTCTTCATTCAAGGGTATCTCAGAAGTTTTGTTTTTCACTTAACTATCACATGTAGCATTTGTAATATGCGCAGGCCTTGTGTTTTTGCTGAGGAAGGACCATTGGGTTGATACTGGCTCTGCTACTTACCACATGGGTCACCCTGGGTAAATCATGTCCAAACTGTTGATCTTGGTTTTCTCTCCTGTGAAATAAGGCCGATTTTTTTTAGACCAATCTCTCCTGCCACCTCCCACTTCTGTGTATGGGATCAGAATATGAAACTTTTCGGTACTATTTAGATGATCAGTGAATGTTGGCTGTGATGTTTCTGTTGTCAGGACTTTTCTAGAAGGTTTTTCTGTTGGTAGCAAGAAGTACCAGGGCAGAGAAAGCGTTCTGGAGAAGATTCTGGAAAAGTTGCCATGAGGTTTTTACTTAGGTTACTGAGGACTGAGGCCCATCCATTTTATCTCATTTTCACAGCCTGATTCAACCTGTGGCAGTATCGTTGAGATGTCTCTCTGTGAATTTTTTTGTTTTGTTTTTTTGTACTGGGAATCTGGTGGGCACTGTGCCGCTGAGCTATATCCCTGGCTCTTGGGGCTCAAATGCTTTAAAAAAAAAGGGTTAAGGTTATTTAGATATGACCAATATATCATATAATTCCTTTAATGTGTCCAATTACACAGTTTTTTCATATATTCACAGAATATGTACTACCACCAGTACCACCAATTTTGGAAAAATTGCAACAGTTTTTTTGAAGTTTGACAAATACATAAGGTCATGTAACCATCTCCCCAGTACAGACAGATCAACCCCTTTACCCCCAAATTCCTCATGTGGCCTCCTTACAGCCACTCCTCTCTCTACTTTGAACCACTGGCAGCCACTAATAGTCCTTCTCACTCCTCCAGTTTCGATGTTTCTGGAATGTCACATAAATGGAAGCATATCACATATAGCCTTGAAACTGGCCTTTTTCACAAAGCAAAATGGATTCAAGATTTATCCATATTATCATGTGAGTTAATTTTTTCCTTATTTTTACTGCCTAGTATAAAATGTGGGTTTGGGTCATCCACTCGTGTTTCCAGGTTTAGGAAAGATGCTATAAACATTCACTACAACCTTTTCTCCTGTGTGTGTAAACATAAGGGTTTGGTTTTGTTTTGTTTTGGTACCAGGGATTGAACTCATGACCTTGCGCTTACCAGGTAGGCACTTATACCACTGAGCTAAATCCCTGACCCTATTTTTTTTTAACTTATCTTGAATAAATACCTGGTAATATTTTGTTGGGTTATATGTTAAGTGTATGTTCAAATTTAAGAGACTACAAAAAGAAATTTTTTATCATCGCTACCATTTTGCATTCCCTCTGTAGGGTATGAGAGCTCTAGTTCCTATACCCACCACTCTTTGATGTTATCAGTGTTTCGTTTTGTTTTTGTTTAATTTAAGTCATTCAAATAGTTTTGTAGTAGTATCATTTTGTGGCTTTAATTTACATTTCTCTAACAACTCTAACATTGAGCGTTTTGTCATGCATTTATTTGCTAGCTGTATAGCCTCTTTGGTCAAGTATCCAAATTTTTTACCCATTTTATAAAGGTAAGCTGTGTGTGGTTTTTTGTTCTTAGATTTTGAGTATTCTTTATATGTTCAGGATAAAGGTTCTTTCTTTGAAGTGTGCTTTACAAAAATTTTTTCAATGTTCTGTGGCATTTTCAGTGCTCTATCCCTTACTCATCTCTTTTGCAAGGCAAAAGTTATTAATTTTGATGAAGTCTAATTTATCAGTGTTTTTCCTTTATGAATCATGTGTTTGGTATCTCATCAAAAAACTCGGCCTTGCACTTCTATGACTTTTATTGGCTGTGGGCTATGTGAGAAAGGCTCTAGGAAACCCTCACACCTCACAATGGAGGCAGCAGCTTTTGAAGATGTGGCTGTTAACTTCTCCGTGGAGGAGTGGCCATTGCTAAACCCATCCCCAAAGAAGCTCCACAGAGATGTGATGAGGGAAATTTCTATGCACATGGCTGCTATAGGAAGAACCTGTAATAACCAGCAAATTGAAAAATACAAAAACAGCTGGACAAATGTGAGAAATGAAGAGGTAAGGAAAATGCTATCAATATAATACTTGGAATCAACATGAAGAAATACCCTATACCTGCAAGCAATGTGGGAAAGGCTTCAGGAGACAGTCATTGTCAAAGACATGAAAGAAATCACGTTGGGAATAAACCCTATATATGTAAGCAATTTAGGAAAGCGTTCAGGTAAACTATATAATATGAACAGGAAACAAACTGATATAAAAACCAGTTGAAAACTTTGCTTGTAGAAAATCCCTGATTGGTTATTTATCACTAGATGAACCCCATTAGAGCTCACATTGGACTGAAGTCATTTGAGTATTTGGGATTGGAAGAGAAGTTGCATAAAAGTAATGAAGATGGAAGAATTTACAGTGATTTCCAGTTCTTTCAGAAGCATGCAAGGATGACAACTGGAGAAAAACCTTATTAGTATGAGTAATGTGGGAAAAGCTACTCTCATTTTAGTGAAAGAACTCACCCCAAGAAAAGTATGTAAGAAAAGTGTGAAAGCTTCTAGCAAACCCAATGATGTTCAAATCCATGAAAGAAATCACAAGTGGAGGGGCATCCATATGTATGTAAGCAATGTGGGAATGCCTTCAGTACACACAGTAGTTGTCAAATACATGAAAGAACTTACACTGGGAAGAAACTATATATTCAAGCAATGTGAGAAAGCCTTCAGGAGACACAGTGTCAGATACACAAAAGAATTCACAGTGAGGAGAAACCCTATGTATGTAAGCCATGTGGGAAAGCCTTCAGGAGGCAAAGTCATTGTCAAAGACATGAAAGAATTCACACTGGAGAGAAACCCTATGTATGTAGGCAATGTAGGAGAGCTTTTAGCACACATAGTTCTTGTCAAGAACATGAGGAAACTCACAACGAGGAGAAAGTAATGTGCAAACAATATGGGAAAGCATTTAGTACATGTAAATATTGTCAAAGACATGCAAGATGTCACACTAGTGAGGAATCACATGTATGTTAACAGTGTGGGAAAGCATTCAAAAGACAGCATGTCAAATACATGAAAGAAGTCACTCTGGGGAGAGCCCTATACCTGCAAGCAATGTGGGAAAGGCTTCAGGAGACAGTCATTGTCAAAGACATGAAAGAAATTACACTGGGAATAAACCCTATGTATGTAAGCAATTTAGGAAAGCATTCAGGTAAAATACATGAAAAAGCTTATTGTCAAATACATGAAAAAGCTTTTAGTGAGGAGAAACTACGTATATAAGCAGTATGGGAAAGACTTTGCTACTAAATCCTCATTTTGTAAGCATAAAGTAACTCACACTAAGGGGTAACCCTGAATATGTAGGCAATGTGGAGAAGCATTCAGCAGACACAGTGTCAAATACATGAAGGAAGTCACACTGGAGAGAAACCCTATGTATGTAACTGTATTTTGAAAATCCTGTGGCCATTTCTCCTGTAGTGGAGAACAGTACAAATAAGTAATATGAAAAGTTTGATGTCAGTTATTTTCTCATAAATTTTCCAGAAAATACACTCCCAGATGGAGATATCCAGAAGCATAAATATAATGTGTTTTTCAGTAAATCACTTGTAAACCTCTGGGTTATATATCTGTACTATTCACTAAAAAAAAAAATTGATTTAACATAATTTTTTTTAAAAAGCCAGGTGTGGTGGCACATGCCTGTAATCCCAGCACTCAGGAGGCTGAGGCAGGAAGATCATTGCAAGTTCAAGACCAGCTTGGCCAAAAAGTGAGCTCAAAGCCAGCCTGAACCACCTGTCTCAAAAAAAAAAAAAAAAAAAAAAAAAAAAAAAAAAAAAAAAAAAAAAAAAAAAAAAAAAAAAAAAAAAAAAAAAAAAGAAAGAAAAGAAAAAAGAAAAAAAAGGCAATAAATAAATAAATAGATAAAACCTCTTGGCCTAAGTCACAAAGATTTTCTCCTGTGTTTTCTTATAGAAATTTTATTGGTTTATACAGGTCTGTGACCATTTGACTTAATTTTTATAAGGATTAAAAATTGCTCTAAGTTTGTTGTTTTATATGCATATTCAGTTGTTCTGGCATGACTTGTTGGTGAAGGATATCCTTTCTCCATTAAATTATTTTATATTTTTATTTTAAAAAAATCAGTGACAGACCGTGTTCTTCTGGTTCTATGCTAGACTCTGTTCTGTTCCATTTGTATGGCCATGCTGAAATTTGATTGGGATTATGTCAAGCCTGTATGTCAGCTAGCATTGACCTAGTATTACATCTTTCCATTTATTTAGGTCTTCTTTGATTTCTTAAACCAATATCTTCTTGTTTTCAGTATAACTATAAACTTATACATAATCAATAGTTCTCTTTCTACTGCTATTGTAAATAGTTGTTTGATTTAAATTTTTAATCCTAGTTGTTTATTATTCATACTATATAGAAATTTTAAATTTTATTTTAAAGAGAAAAAAATAAAATTCCAAAGCAAGATAATGCAGTAACAATAGTTAATACATTGCATATTGTTACCTTTAAATTAGTTGCTCAAAGTACAAGATATAGACACTTAATTGTCCAAACAATAGTAGCACAAACCTTTCTTTTAATGAACTAAGAGAAATTAGTGGATAACTATCTTAACTATCTTGTGAATAATGTGTGTGTGTGTGTGTGTGTATTATTTATTTATTATTTTGCTTATCCTTTCCTTTTTTTCTCCTTTCCCTAATCCCAGTTTCTTTTTTCTTTGGAATAGTTTCATCCCATTTCAGAATATCTATTATACATTTTGGATCTTAGTGAATCTTTCAGCTTCTCACAATAGGGAGACAACACAATGTTTATACATGTGAGTCTGATGTATTTCACTTACAAATTGGTCTCAAGTTGTATCCATTTACCTACAAAAATATCCAGTTTATCCTTCTTTATGACTGAGTAGTCCTCCATTGTACTAAAAAACTAAGAAATGACTTTTGTTAATTGAACTTTAGCTCATGCCTTGGTAGCCTCATTTATCCTAGGAGATTTTTTTGTAATTTGTTAAGATTTTCTACATGTTGCACCTTTTATTCCTTTTCTTACCTTAAGGTAACTTTTAGAGATAAGAGAGTGACAAAGGACATCTTGTCTTTGTCCCCTGCCAGAGAAGGAAGCTTGCAGTTTCTTACTGTCAAATGCAGTGTTAACTGTAGGTTGGTTTTAAGGTTCCCTTTATCAGATTAAGAAACTTCCTTTCTATCCTTGCTTGCAGTAAGTTTTTACCATGAATGGATATTGAGTTTTGTTAAATGCTTTTCTGTATCAATTGATGTGAATGTATGATTTTTCTTCTTTCATTTATTACAGGGTGCATGCATTTGGGACATTTGAAAATGTTGACCTAGCCATGCATTCCTGGAATAAGCAGTTTACTGTGGTGCTTTTATATTTGTGATATATTGCTGGATTCAATATGCTAATATGTGCTTGAGAGTTTTGATAGACTAGAAAGAGTTTCTCCATAAGCTTATTAATGACTCAACCCACTTTTAGTCCTTTCTTTTGAGCCCTATCTTCGTCTCTCTTTCCTTTCTGTGGTTGCTGTTCTTTTTTATTCTGACCACATATTAGAAAAGCATGAAGAGGCCAGACATAGTGGCACACACTTGTAATTTCAGCACTCGGAAGGCTGAGGCAGGAGGATCACTAGGAGTTCAAGACCAGCCTGGACTACACAGTGAAACCCCCATCTTTAGGGGAAAAAAAAGGCATGGGGTTTTGCAGCTGAAGTCTGCAAAAAGAGCTCAAATGCCTCCGACTGTTCTCAAGTTGTTAATGAGGTCCTACCAAACGCCCGACCCTCATTTTCATCCTAGGAGACAGTTTATGTTCGATTCCTCCAGCACTCTAGTTCTACATGAGCAGGTGAATGGGGAGAGGCGTGGTGGAGGACAAATCTTTTCCTCAGTCTCTTTGTGGCCTGCTTGTTTCCTCTGAAGCATCCAGACCTGGCAGAAGAGCACTGCTTGTAGAGACTAAAAGGCCCTCTTTGTCTTACTACCAGGATCCTTTAATAACACCTGCAGGGCTGGGGAGGCCTCTGGGTGAGCCTCAGACTGGGGAGGTGGGGAGTGGCCAGGCTCCTGTCTTCACAGGTTATTTTTAATAATCAGGCCAGGAGGGTGCAGAACTTTCTGAAGGGATGTCTTTGTTTTCACCTGGCACTCCGATGACTCACAAGGGAGAGAGCAAAGGGAACACAGGCCTCAGTGTACAGCTGGCCCAATACAGGTCACGGTAACCATGTGGAAGAGAGGGGGGAAGGGGGAGGCTTCCCCCACACCACCCTCTTGCCTGTCAAGGGGGCGGATGGCCTGTGCCTCCTTTACTCAGTGTTAAGTCTGTGAAATCGTTTGGATATGTGAAATCGCCAGTCAATTTGAGCATGTGGCCAAGAGTATGAAACATCTTACTTCAAGAGTGTAATGTTAAGTGGACTAATTAGGACACGCACATTTAAGCAGTATGCTGTTTCTCTTGTATGAGGAAGCCAAAGAAATGGAGGATACTGGGAAGTAGGAAGAACATAGTCAAATGGGAAGGGGAAGGAAAGGAAGAGAAAGAGAAAGAGATTAAATAAGAGGCAATGAATGGGAGGAGATGGAAGCAAAGCTTTTATAAATGGCAGGGGATGGGGAAAAAAGATATTTTATATGGTACAAAGTCCCCATGATGAATGTGATCATTACACATGACAAACATGTACTGATTTTTTTAAAATCAGGATCTGAAGAGGCTGAGCCAGCCAGGGGCCTTTCCTGGGTGCTTGCAGCTATCCGGACCCTCTTATTTGTGTAGGACAGGGTTCTGCTCCCTGCATCACTAGGCAGCCAGCGGCCTGCAGGCTGCCTGGCTCGCTGGCGCCACCTGCTGCCCTCCTCCCCGCTGCTTTGTCTCCTCCGTCCTCTGATGGGTAGTTTAGTCCTCATCACCTTACTAGGTCTGACAGCTCTCCTGCTGCGTTAGTGCTTACCACAGTCAGATGTAGAAGAACGCAAAACCCTGTCTGCATGCTGGAGACCCGAAGAGTCCACCCCTGGAGACCGAAGGACCTAAGCCTGAAAGCCGAAGTGTCTGCTGAAAAGCTGAAGGATCTGCCCAGATTAGTTTGTTTTATCCTGCTGTTAACTCACATGGTATGTGGTAGTTTTATGCCCTTCCAGCAGATGAGGAAACTGAGGCACACTAGTGTTTGTGTTTGCTCAGTGATGACTGTTTGACCTGGGAGGGATGTTTTGCTAGCTGTGTGTGTGATGGGAAGTTGGCCGTTCTGTGGCACTCAGGCTTCCCCTCTCCTGTCCTCGGGGGTACCTCATGATGACCACACATCATAAACAGTAACACGTGCTTGCAGCCTCTTAGTGATTCTTGCATACTTGCTTCGTTCCTTTTTATCCCAAATGAATGTCTTCCTCCCCAGCCGGGTACTGACTTGGTACCAGGTTGCCCAGATTTTTAATCAAGGCATCCAGCAGCGCACTGTGAAGCTCACCCAGCGCTTCCTTCTGGCCTGTGCCATGGCTGGATGCCAGACCTCCTGCTGAGAGTGACTGGCCTCACAGCTTCTCCAAATATTTATTTGCCCAGGATAGTGGCCACAGTGCTGAGCAGCATAACTGTTTCCTCTGTGTGAAGCTTTTCTTAAGATTCTCTTTGACAAAATGGAAACCAGGGTGTTCTGGTATCCTTGGTGACAAGCACAGGGCCAGGCGTGTGGCTAGTCCCTAGTAAATAATCATTGAGCAAATGACTTGATTCTTTTTTTTAAAATTTTATTTAAAGAGAAACAAAAGCATGTAAAGGGTAGAGGTAATACAGAATTCCAAAAAAAGGATAAACAATAAGAAATCACTAGTTAAAATTACATATTGTCCTCTTAGAAACAGTTGCTCAAGTTGCAAAATTAAAGCATACAAAGTAGATAGTCAAACAGTGAAAGTGTAGGCAGCTACGCATGCATGAATATCTGCATGTATTTCTATACTTTCTGTATTAGAGGGAAAAACAAAACTTAGCAAGACAAAACAAAACAAATTCCTATAAAAACATGAAACCAAAAAGTCGTATAAAATCACAGTACAAGGTGATCTACAATGATTATTGTGTTGTTTCTTATTATCTTCAATAGAATGTCTATATCAACAGGCATAATTGAATATAGCAGTATGATTGAGTATAGCAGTAATAACAATATTAGTAAAAATAAATTATTGTAGACAGTATAAAACTTCAAAGGCAGGTAATAATCAAACCAGAGTGGATATTTTAGTGGATCTTGTCATCTTAAGTGCAGTTGCTTATACTCTCAGACTTGATATTATCAATCATAACAGCTTTGAATAAAATCTTATCAATACAAAACAGCGATCCAACAAACCAGATTCGATTATGATCAGTCATGGTAAAACTGTGTAGGTTTTACAGAGCTTTAGATTAAGTTAATAGGAAATTAAGGATGATTGCCATACTATATCCTGTTATTTTCAAGATTACTGTCTGTGCCCTCAAATCTAGTACAGGTAAAAATGACTGGAACAGAATATAATACACCTAAGCAGAGTAGTGTGAGTAATGTGGGTTTTAAATCCTGGTGCACTATTTACAATATAGTGTATCAAGACCATCTATATTATAGTTTCTACTTATCTTTCTCTGCCTCATTTCTGCTGTGCTATTTTTCTGCCTTTGTCTAGTTTTCTCCTTCTACTTCATGCCCCACTCATTGAGGCCTTTCTGCCACTGTTCCTAAAATCCTGGTATTTTTTTTCTCTCTCTCTCTAGAATGTCCCTCAGTATTCTCTGTAGGGTTGGATTGGTGGTCACAAACTCCCCCAGTTCCTCTTTGTCATGGAAGCATCTTGTTTCTCCATCAACTTCTAGTGACAGTTTTGCAGGGTACATCAATCTGGGCTGGAGGTTATTTTCTTTCAGGGCTTGTAACACTTCGCCCCAACCTCTTCTTGATCTGATGGTCTGTGTTGAGAAGTCAGCTGTGATTCTGATGGGCTTACCTTTATAGGTAATCTGTTTCTTTTCTCTGACGGCTTTTAATATTCTGTTTTTGTATTGAATTTCTGGCATCTTGATTATTATACGTCTGGGTGTAGATCTGCTTTGGTTATAGGTGGCTGGAGTTCTGTATGCCTCATGTAGCCAAATATCATTTTCTTTTCCCAAGCTTGGGAAGTTTTCCTTAATTATTTCCATAAATAGCCTTTGTAGTTCGCCTGTATGTATTCCTGCTTCTTCGTTCACATTTCTTATTCTTAAATTGTAGATTCTCTTATCATCTTCTAGCCTTTGTATTGTTACTGCTTGTTTCCTTGTTATTTTTAAGAGATCTTTCCTTTCATGATCACACACTGCAAACTTGTCTTCAAGTTTTGATAATCTATCCTTAGTTTCTTTTAAGGAGTTTTGCCAGCTTTCAATGGAGTTTTTAATTTCCTGGTAATCTCTTTGAATCTGCTTCATGTATTTTATATTTTCCTTATATTCTTTATTGAATGTTTCTCTCCTTTTTTTGTGTTCCTCCCTTCTTTCGTCTGTATCATCCTGAGGGATGCTTCCTGAGAGCATTTCTTTTATTACTCTACTCATATCCTGCTTTACCTGATTTAATATTTCAGTTTTGAGCTCGACTACAAGGTCCCAAAGATATCTCTTAATGTCCATTGAGCCATGCCTGATGTTGTGTGTTTGCCGCCCTCAGTTGCCCTTGTTTTTCCTTCCTGGATCAGTGTTCTCAGGGTTCTGGGCTGGGGGCCTCCTCCTGCCTCTCTCCTGTCATGGCCCTGGCTTCCTCCACACAGGTTATAGTGCAGGTCCCAGCCCCCTTCCCTGTTGGCCACGGTTCCTATGAAGCATGCTGGCAAGGGACTTGCGCCCTCTCCTGCCTGCTCTTGTCACTGAGATGTAAGCAGGCTGCGTATGCCTGCCCCTCCCCACTGGGCCAGCCAAACTTCAGCTGCCTTTACCAAGTTAGTGCTTGATAGGCGCAGGGAATTGATTTGGGACGGCTCATTGGGTACCAGTCAGGGGTGTGGCCCAGTCCAAGCAAATCCCACGAATCTGCTCTTGGGAGGGAGCAATCAACTGAAGTCACTGTCACTCCCAATTCAGGCTCCTCCTGCCAGATTCCAACATGTTGCCCATTTGGTTGCACCCTTCCCGTGGGGGGGGGTCTCATTCCCAGCACTGATCGTGGATCAATGAAGGTCCCTCCGCCAGCTCCACTCTCTGTTGGGCTCACCAATCCCCAGCTTCAGCACTGCTGTGCTTTCTGTGAGTGGCGGCGGGAATGAGTTTGGGCGGCTCTGCTGGCCACGCGGATTCAAGCTGGCGCAGACTTGGTGGGTCACCATGAAAATGCTGTGTTCCTTAATTTTTAGCTGTTTCAGTTGTAGTCCTGATGTATTTGATGAGCTTTTTTATGTTTTAATTTCTGCCTGTGTCAAGAGGATCCATCTCCCTCTGTCTGGGTCTCTCCAGGGTGTTTTATTCTGGCAAATGAGTTGTTTCTCCCGGGAGGCTCTGTATTCTGTTGTGCTCACTGATTGGCCATCTTGTCTTCTCTCTCATGACTTGATTCTTGATTCTACTTTAAAAGCTAGGGTTGTCTGACCAAGGAGCCAGAGAAATCCTGAAAACAGATGCATCCGCTAGCTTTTACTGCATAACAAATCGTTATAAAACCTACTGTGGTGGAAAAGTGTCTTCTGCTCATGTGAAAGGGTGCAGCTGAGGGCTGGCTCTGCCCATCATGAATCAGGCTTGCTGCCTTGCTGGGGGTGTGTCAGCTGGCTCTTTAGTGACCTTAGTGGAATAACTAGAGTGGCTCAGCACCATCCATATGTCCCCCATCCTTTTGGGCCCAGCAGGCTGGGAGCTTGAGGACAGCAGGGAAGCAGTGTGCTGTCATGGAGAACCCCTCACAGGGTGAGCACACCCCACTGCAGAGGGCCTGCTCTGCTGTGGCCTTATGAACACACATGCTGAAGTCAAAGAAAACCAACAGGTGGAAGTATTTGGTGGCTGGAGCCTCTGTTTAAATTGTGTGTTAGAAAAAGCATAAATGGTTTTCAAGGGGTGGAGGGCTGAAGGAATGGGGAGACAGGAGTTCTGTCTTCCTGCTGCTCCATCTTGCTTCTGGGGCTCCTCGGAAGCTAAAACCGAGAGTTCTGAACAGCTGCCTCTGAGCGTTACTGGCATTTTCATTCACCTGTCCCAAGTCTGAAGGTGACTCAGTGATGTGGTTTGGAGAGTGGGACTTTTGAAGCCCTTCTCAGATGATCCCCTCCGCTGCGGTTTCGTTGTACTCTACTCAATGGCAACAGCTGCCTTTCAGCTGAGCTATAGGAATGTTTAAACCCAGAGACCCAGCTGCAGGCTGCAGATGTTGTGACTCCCTCACCTGTGCCCATCACTGTCCTCTGAACAGATCTGAGCTTCCCTGTGCAGACTCAGAACATGAAACCCAGAACAACTCACTCGTCACTTTCAAAATGGGCCAGGTGGGACCTTCTTTAACAGCGCCTGTTTCAGCTACGACGTTTACAAAGTAGATCACCCCAGAATTTACTGATACGAAATAACCAATCACTCTCACTATTTCTGCAGATAGAGAATGTAAGAAGGGCTCGGGGCATATAGCTTGTCTCCTCAGCACAAGGCCTGAGGCCTCAGAGAAGGTGAGAAAGCTGAGGCCAGAGTTCTGCACATCAGGGCCTCCCCGAAGGGGCTATGCCCCCTCTTAACCTGGGGTCCAAGGGTGAGCAAGCCTGAGCGGGGCCAGAAGGAGCTTTACCGTGGTCTCTAACCTCACTTCATATGCCAGTGTTACTCCCACCACATGCCAGGTGGCCTGCCTAGGTTCAAGGGGAGAGGAAAGCGTTTCCACTTCCTGATGGGAGTGGCACAGTCCTGCAAGAGTGTGTTAGACTGGAGATGCTGCTGCAGCCAGTTTTGGAAAACAGTCAGCCGCGGTGCACTAGTAGGGAGAGGAGCCCACTCCTGAGGGGACTTTACCGCGGCCAGGGGAGCCAGGCCAGGTTTCACCTGTCTGATTTGATCCTGTTCTTTGGGCTTTAGAATGTTGGTGTGGGTGGGAAGGATTCCACATATTGTCTATCTTTTCCCCATTTCTAAAATTGATGTACTGGGGCTGGGGGCTTAGCTCAGCATGTAAGTGCCTGCTTGGCAAATGCAAAGTCATGAGTTCAATCCCTGGTACCAAAAAATAAAATAAAATGAAATAAAATTGATGTGCTGTGTTTTAAGACCCCAACACCTGTATGTGGACAATGATTTTATAACTTGTGGAGGAAGAGCGTTGATCCAAGGTAAATGTCACTCCAATTATGACATTAAAATATGACAAAGGAGAGTACAAATTGGAACCAAGGAAACACATGGTCACAAGGATTTAGAAATACAGAAAAACATGAATGGAAAAGGTGGGACTTAAAATTAGGTTAAGTGTAGGATACTTTTGAGATTGAAAGGGAGAGCAAGCAGTTAACCAGCTGGTCGTGAGCATAAACTGGAATTATCCCCAAAAAACAGAACATCTGCTCCCCTAACCTAAAACCTGAGTCAAAACTGGATTTAACCACTGTTACTGTGCTGGGAACTTGGCTTCCGTTCTTTCCCTCTCAGCATTCATGCAAGTGTGTTTTCATTTTGTAAATCTTTCTTGGGACCTTTATGTTATGAATATCTTGTGTTACTAAAGCAAGCAAGAAAGAAATGGTATAATGAAAAAATAACACTTCTATAATTTTTAAGACTTCATATTTTTAATATAAAGTTTTAAAATACTCCCAAAAAGCACAAAAAAGGGGGAAAGTCATTCTAGTGTTATCGCTGCAAAATATTCATAAACATCTCATTTGTAGTATTTTACTTTTGATACATTAGGTATTAGGGTGGAAAGAAAGGTAGAATTATAATTTTGTACCTGATAATTTTTTTCTTTGCTAGGTGAACATTTTTACAAAAAGCTATATTATATTTTGTAATAAGGATAAGCTATAACCAACATGGACTATTGCATATTTAAGGTTTTCTATTTTTTTCTACTTTTAAAAAATTCTCTGATAACTATTCTTGTAAATAAAATCTGGTCTATATAAATGCATGTCTCACTAGAATGATTTTTTTTTTGTCTTTTTGAGACAGTCTCACTGTGCAGTTCAGGCTGGCCTTGAGCTCACTTTGTAGCCCAGGCTAGTCTGGAACTTGCAACAATCCTCCTGCCTCAGTCTCCATAGTGCTGGGATTACAGGCATGCACCACCAAGCCCAGCTCTCACTAGAATGAATTTTTAGAGATGTTACCAAGTCAAAGGAAATATATTTTCTTTTTGTATTTGATAAGTTAATGTTAAGTATGCAGGTCTCTTCCATACCACAGCTTAACAGTCAAAAGTGCTTATATGTTGGTAGCTGGAGCCTCTGTTTAGTATGCCATTAATGTTACTTCACAACTTATTATTATTTTTGGCACCCAATCTAAAGATGCAGAAATAACGAGGAGAAAGACAAAGAATGAAAAGACCTTTAATGAGGGCACAGGAGAGAGACTCATGCATTGAGAATGCAGGAGCTCTCTTGGTGGACAAAGAATTGGGTGTTGCTTATAAAGATCACCTTTTTGGGGAAGGATCTGGTTAGCTGACAGTGATGGATTATTGCTACGTGTTTGTATGTGTAGGCTAGGGGCTGAGGAAGCCTATTTGGGGGCTTGTAGCACTGGAGGAAGAAAACTGATAAGGTGTCTTTATGGCCTCCTCACCATGTTGAATCACCACCATGAGGATGTAGCAGATTTATGTGGCTAAAACCTATCAACTATGTCCTTCTTCTTTGTCAGACACAGCAATGTACTTGTGTTATCTAGTGTTACCCTCATGCATCTTTTTTTTTTTTTTTTTCTTTTTTGAGACAGGGTCTCACTATGCAGTTCAGGCTGGCCTTGAGCTCACTTTGTAGTCCAGGCTGGTCTTGAACTCGCAGCAATCCTCCTGCCTCAGCCTCCCGAGTGCTGGGATTATAGGCATGAGCCACCATGCCTGGCTTTTTTTTTTTAACTGGGGATTGAACTCATGACTGTGTGCTTGCAAAGCAGGCTTTTATGCCACTAAGCTAAATCCCTGGCCCCATCTTTACAGGACTTTTGATTATCTGTGTCATGTGAATGAGGAAATAGAGGCATGAGAAAGTCAAGGTCACACCACTGGAAAATGGTATCAGTCTTTATGCTGAGCCAGTGGCACCCAAGTAGAGCTACTTCTTCTAAATAAAGTGGGTTTGTGTAGTGCCGGAGTCCAGCTGCGGCAGGGCTAGGGTTTCCCAAAGGTGGTCAGGGAGTCGGCGATTGAGAGACAGAAAACACTGCACACCAGTCTGTGAGTGAATCTGAATCCGCCTTTATTTTTTAGAAGCTGGAATATATATTTGCCAACCCTGGCAACAACCCCCAGCCCCAAGCAGGAAAAGCCCCAGGCCCAGGGCCAGGCAGGGACAATCCCAAACAATAGGTGTTAATTGACCTCAACTCCAAGCAGAAGGCGCCCCAGGTTCAGGGCAATAGGTATCAATTAACATTTTAATCTTGACATTTAGTCAGCCCCGGAAATGCAATCCAACGTACCAGACCCCCAGGAGGAAGAGATGTGTGAGATTATTAGGCCGCTCCCTACATTGCTTTCCTTAACATTTATGGGAGTGGCAGTCCTGTCTTAGGTCAAGGACTCTTCACATGTACCCAACCAGGCCTTACCCATCATGGGCCTGCAGGACAGCAATTGGTCCTGTGCCTGTCTTAGGCAGCCGGTGGCGTAACATATGGGTCCTAGTTGCCCGTCTCTGGCTGCCTGTCCAGTGTCTCAGGGTAGTTGTCTCACAGGAATTTTGTAAATCCTCCTCCATGAGCTCTTTCACTTCTCTCACATTCACAGAAGGCAAAACCCCACAACCAGTCCTCACAAAGGGGTTATCTAGAGGGCCTCCAGCAACCCCCCT
>PVLA01006988.1:0-113197 GCA_004027455.1 Hydrochoerus hydrochaeris
ATCCCCACAGGAACACCCCATCCCCACAGGAACACACCATCCCCACAGGAACACCCCATCCCCACAGGAAGACACCCATCCACACAAGAACAACCCATCCCCACAGGAACAACCCATCCCCACAGGAACACCCCATCCCCATAGGAACACACCATCCCCACAGGAACACCCCATCCCCACAGGAACACACCATCCCCACAGGAATACTGCATCCCACACTGATTCCTTCATATCATGCCCCTCTGAACTTCACCCATCATATTTGATGAAAGAAAAAATATTTTTTCTTCATTTTTTTCAGATTTCACTTCCTCTGTGAAGTATTTCATGAAACCTTAGGCCACTTAGACCATCTTTTACTTTCTTGTTGAGTTTTCACCACATTATCCATTATATCTATTATTTCACGTTTTTTTTTATTTATGCAATGACCTCTCTCCACTTTAGTTTTCCGTTTTTAGTGACAAAACTTGCTTTCTTGCTGCCTTTTTCCTAGACTTTAATTCAAAACAAGGTTTATCTAGGTTTTCTATGGCATATGTCTACATAACACAGTGAATATTCACATCAGTGTACACAAACCATGGTAACACCTGAGGTATGTTTTCTTCTTTTCAATATTCAGAAGATAAGTTAGTCTAGAGAAAGGCACCTCAGAATCTTCCATAAATCTCAAAATGTTCCCCTCCTCAAAATCTGATAAAGAAATGATGATCGATGGAATATAATTACCAATGACCCCACTTCAAATGGAAACTTCCTTCAAAGTTTAGTATTTAAATCTTTTAAAATCATGCCAACATCAATGTCATAGTGTTTAGTCCCATAAAGCCATGCTGAATATATTATGTTATAACATAACCAGGTTTTGTTTATCATAAACCAGTTTTTATGTCTCCACATGTAAAATTTATTGCCAGAAAGAATCACCTTGATTTTCCTGGAGCCCTAGGAAAATCACCACAAACTCTCTAATGGGTTTAATTCTTTAATCAAAGAAGGAGGACTTAATAGAAAATAATACATGAGCTATAAAATTCTGTCTACACCATTGCTAATTATTTTACTCTAGAGTAATTAAGCTTATTGTATAGTAAAGAAAAAAATATATAAATCCATATATATTGGTTGAAACCCATATATAGTTTTGGAAATTAGTTGAAAAGCAATATATATATATATATATATATATATATAGTCAAAATCATTAGAAAAGACAAAAAGATTCATAGGAAAAAATAATCCTAACAGTAGAATCAGAGTTGCTACAAATGAAGAGACAGCCAATAAACAATCCACCCCATGCCTATCAGAGTATATTTATAAGTCCATCTAATGTTTTTTACCTATCAAAAAGAAAAAAATGAATTATAGATTTCCTGCTAAAGATGATACCATCAATGAAAGGATTAAGGGACAGTTATTTGGTCATTTTCATTTACCTCATTTCCTTCCATTCTATTCTTGACAGCTTTAATATATGTGATCTTCAAAATCCCAATGCACAGAGCCATAGTTTAATGTTCTGCTTTCTCTTTGCCATGGAAATTTTGTTGTTTTTTATAATTGTACAAATAATGAATGTTAGTTCCTAGTGCTATGTAATGGAAAGTGGAAAAAGTGATTTTAAAAATAGTTTATTTTGACATTTGTGGATATGTGATACATTTCCGGTTATTTCTTGCATTTCAAAATATCAAAAATAGTTTTTGGTACAAGTGGAAAGCAATATTAAGAATGAAAAGATAAAAAAGAAAAACAATAAAAAATGGCAGGCCAACTCATCTTCCACACGTGTGTCCTTATGCTCCAGGGCAGTTTCTGAACTATCAGGAAAGCACGATTTCCATGCTTTCCTTCCCTGTCACTGCACAGCGTCTCCTGCAGATACAATTATTCACAAGCTGTTTCCCATTTTAAACTTCATAAACAGTTTTACTTCAGAAATTTATCCCCTTTTCTCCATCATCTTCATAGTTAATAATTTAAAAAGTTCATTTATTTTATTCAGAAAAAATTTTAACCAAAAGAGATGAAGAGTTTAGAGAGACAAAATGTGTGTTATGGTGGCAAAATGAGAGGAATGCAAATATATTTTTACTTTATTTGACCAATGTAGACATTTTTCTGTTCTTACAAAATGTTTACCAATATTACTAATAAGGTTTAACAAAATGTTTAAGTATTACAATTCTGTTTATTAACATAAGATTTATAATTACATATGATTGTAAGACAATTAATAGGAAATGAGACTTTGGAGTATAAGGATTTTAAGATGATGTCATTCATTTACATTTTTTGTTGTGTTGCTTGAGAGAGAATCTTGCCTATCCCTCCGCCTGGCCTCCAGCTCTCTTTTCAGTGTAGGTTGGCCTGTGATGCTCCTGCCTTTGCCTCCCCAACCCTGGGGCTCTAAGTGTGTGCCACTGCAACTGGGTTCATTCACTTAAATTTTTATTAAGTAAGTACTTCACATTCCAAAATTAAGTAAAGCCTGAGATACTTTACAAAAAAGTAGAAGATACAATTTTCTATTTTGCTGATGAAAGGAGAGGAAGAAATAACTTAAAAATACAACATATGCAGTTTGGGAAACTGGTCAATACCACAACTAGCTGCCTGGCAAGTGCAAGGTCATGAGTTCAATCCTTGTTACACCCCCAAAAAAAGACAAAAATAAAAAAATATATATATTAACCTGAAAGATCTAGTTTTAAAGTGTTGATAAATCCAAATAGAATCACTGTTTGATGAACTAATGTGAGGCAAAAAGGAAAAAAGTCATGGAGCTTAGAAACTGGAATTAGTACAGGAGTTGTTAAATATGACATTTAAATATCTTCTTGGGTAGCTTTTAAGAATTACGAACATCGGGCCGGGGACGTGGCTCAGCGGTGTGGCCCCTGCCCGGCAAGCGCGAGGCCCTGAGTTCGGTTCCCAGAACCAAAAAAAAAAAAAAAAAAAAAAAAAAAAAAAAAAAGACCAGAAAAAAAAAAAAGCCCCTAAAGAATTATGAACATCAGTATCTACTCCAGATATCTTGATGCAATGAATTAAAAAACTGTTTAAAAGAAAGAGAACCTTTAAATAAAAATTTCTCAAATTTTGGTGTGCAATGAAACTAGCAAATCTGATACACAATGTGGACTCATGGTCCAAATTATAAGAGACTCTGATTTAATTGTTCTAAGACAGAGTCAGAAACTGAATCTCTAAGAATCAACTCACCTATCACCTTCAGGCAGATTCTGACCCATCCTTTCTATCAGTGATAGTGGAAGAACCAAACTTTCAGACTGAAAGAAATTTGAAGGAAGAGCATCCCAAGAACCTATGCCACTGTTTCTTAATTTGAAATGCTAATCAGATTCACTTATGGAAGTTACACATGTGACATTCCTGTGTAATACTTTAGGCTTAATGAACAAGAATCTCCCATGCAAGGGACAGGTACCTAAGGCATAAAAGTCCAACTGGTACCCCTGAGAGTCTCTGTGTGTGTTATGATTGAGACATTGAATGTGCTTAGGAGAGTACTTATAGGTGAGCATATTATTCCACAATGCAAAAGCTTTGGAAGGTTGCAGAGTTACCTGGAACACTTAGTTGTAAAACCACTTAATCCCTCACCTGCTTAAATGAATCTAAGCCTCTAAGGGTTTTATTACCTCTTGAAGATATTCTCATGCCTAACTGGTTTGAGAAGCATTAGGCTAAGTGCTGTGGGGAAGAAGCAGAAATATTGTGCAAGGTTAAATGGAGAAAATTAAAATACATTAGTAGCCTGTGCATATGAGTCAATTCTAGTTCTTTAGCACAAAAAAGGCATGGGAAATATATCAAGAATACCAATGTATCAGTGATCTCTTTCATAGATTATAATTGGATGTGTGGATTATTACCTAATGGAAAATTTATGATTTTGTTTATATTGTTGTAGAATCATTTTCAAATACTGTAATGTTTTATCCTTGATATAAAAGCCTGGTATCCACAACTGGCCAGATCCACTAAATTGGGGCTTATTTTTTGTATCATTTTCAAGCTATACAAACTTTCCCTGCATTTTGAAATTGATCCTTTTTCATTGTTATTATTAATTCTAGAACTTACTAGCAATGTCTCTTTGTTATCCATGTAGAACAGAGCTGGGGTTAGGAAAGAGGAACCCAGGTTTTGGGTACACATAGAAGAAAAATAATTAAAGCTATTGAAAACAATAATTTTTAACATCAAAGTGACACAAATATTTAGAATAGAAGCTATGGCATTTTTGAAGGGTGGATCTCTGAACCCAGCATATTAAAATTCATTCATAATTTCCCAAAGGAAGTATACCAGCAAATTTGCATATCCCACCAAACCATATTTTGTTCCCATATTTCAAATATATCTGGGCAAATTTACACATTGTATCTTGACAAATATGCCACCCTCTTATTTCCTGTTTGAGTTTTTCTAGTCCCAACAATTAAATGTCAAGCTGAAAAATCTGGTCATATAATTCTTGTACCACACTAGATAGAAGGAATGTAATTAATTAAAACTTATACTGTTTAAAAATGATGATTTCTTGATAAGTTCATATTATTCACTCATGCAATAATAAATATTTAGTAAATAATGTGATCCAGGTTATTGCCTTTATGTTTTAGGTACATCATAGGCAAAAGTGATAATAACCTTCCAAGTAGATTTTAGATTCCAGTATGGAAACAGATGGTAACAGAATAAGTAGCCAACCTAACATATTTGAGATTTATACCTTTTATGAAAAATAAGTAAACCTAGAATTGTTTAAGGAGAATCAGGAGATTTGGAGGTAAGGGAATATAAAGTGAGAAGTAACATAATTTTAAATAGAATTATTACAGTTCACATTTACACAATTTTTCTTAGGAGATAGAAGTCTTAGCCACAGAGATGTCAGAAAGAAAATCTAATTGCAAAAACAAAGTACAGAAGTCTAAAGATCAGAGAAGCCAGTGCACTGGGGAAAGAAGATGAATGCAGAGAGTTGTGAGATCTGATTTGAGAGTGCTGACAGGGGGCTGGGAATTTAACTCAGTGGCTTAAGCACCTGCCTGGCAAGTGCGAGGTCATGAGTTCAATTCCCGGTACAAAAAAAAAAAAAAGAGTGCTTACAGGACTGGGGTTGTGGGAACGGAGGGTAGAAATTTGGCTCTAAGTAGGTGAAAAGCTAGAAGTCATTGATGGATCTTAAACAGAAGGGTAATATAAACTGAATTATATTTTAAAAGATAAAATTCTGCAGAAGACAGCGAGTAAGGGTCAAGATTTAAGGCAGGCTATTTTTCAAAGGGTATTAAGTATATTATGATAATTCAGGTAAGAGAAAGCGCTGGCTTGGGTGAGCATAGTACCAGAGGAAGGAGGCTGAATTATCTGGCCCATGGTAGAGGTAAATTCTGAAGGTTTATCCAATGTGGTTTACTATAAATTGGGTGAGGAATATGAGAAAAAGAAGAAAGTGAGATGACTCAGGGATGGGACGAACACAATGTGAAGATGAATTTGTGTTTTGAAAACAAAACAGATTCCAATAATAAACTCAGGAATATGGAAGATCATGAAATCAATTTGGACATCTTGAACTTGAGAAGTGTATGATACACCCAAGTGGAATATCATAAAGGTATTTAGGTATATGAAGGTCAAGTTTAGAAATCAGTGAAAAAGCTAACAGTGTGGGTGTGGTTAGCATAGAGATGGTATTTAAAACATAAAATGAGGAGAAAAATCTTTAAGTGTGTGTGTGTGTGTGTGTGTGTGTGTGTGTGTAAGGAGACAAAGGATCCTCTAAACCTAACTCCTGAGACATTTTAACACTAATATTTTAGAAATAATTTAGGGAAACAGCTGATGAGAGTAAGAAAGAACAATCAAGTGGTGGATGACTCAAAAATATCTGGTGTCTTTAAAATGAAGAGAAAACGTACTTAACACCTGGGGGAAAATAAAGAAGTATTACCGACATAGATACTTATAGTAACTTCCATCTTTTGAAAATAATGGAAGATTCTACTCCAATTGAAGTTTGAACTAAGGTATCTTTTCCCTGAAAATTTCCTGCTGTAGTTCTGCAAATAAAGGAGGAATATTCTTCTGTATTATGCCATTATCTTGTACTTGCCAAAATAGCATTTCTTCCCAAATGATGTGAAAATTAATAATCATTTATTAATGGCACTGAGTACCAGACAATGCTCTGTGAGTCTCTTGCTTTTCTGCTGCTATTAACTTTATCTTTTGTATTCACAACAATCATTCAACCAGCAATTTTAGAGGAAGCCCCGGGTCCAGAAAGGTTTACCTACAAGTGACAGGGTAGTTACAAAGAGAACCACTGGGTCCATCTCATTTCAAATCTTGGCTGTCATAGGATAGAAATGAAGCTATCACCTGAGGTTAGGATACCAGAGTTTTCCTTCTTTTTAATTTTCAGCACTGATCCTCTCCAATTATGAACTAGAAAGTTCTCAGTATCATGACAGTTTATGTTCTGAAATTTGGATATAGTCTCATAGTCCACCATATAAATAATGAAGCTTTAGAGTTGTGTTCTCTCTCAAACAAATAAAAACAAAATTTCTTAAATCACTCATTTACCTAACACAAGGTCCTAACAACAATAACTCATTCAAAATTATTATCTACAATGTGGCACTGAGCAAGGAAATTGAGGGCAATTTAGGTTCAAAGAGTGAAATGTAATTTTTAGCATTTCAGGGGTTTACATTCCCCTTATAATTAACACAAAAAGTACTGGGTAAAGCAAAGGGTCATAAAAGAATGATTAGAGGACAAAGAATAAATTTAAAAGGAGACAAATTCTACGCATTTATTTTTCTAAACAGATGCATATTTTAATAAATATTTTATGAATATTTTTATATTCTGCATATATTTGTATTATCTATTTTAAAGCAATTAGATTCAAAAATTTTCTCATACAGTGTAGTAGAAAATAGTTCTTTGTAGCTAATATTCTCTCTTTATTTACCAGTACTTTTATTTGAGGACACAAGGTATTTCATTTCAAATGTGAATTGTTCCCAAAGATTTATAAATTAAGGGCTCAGTCCCCAGAACAGTAATATTCCAGAGATTTTGCCAAGGTTATGGGTTCAATGGATTAACTCCTTGAAAAATTCATAGTTCAGTGGACTTTGGGGCCGGGGTTCTAATGGGATGGTTTGGAGTATGGCTTGTCCTTGGCTCTTTCCTTTCTTGTTTTTATCTGCTTATTTCTTGTCTTCCATGAGGTGAACAGCTTTCATCTGCCACACCATTTACCATGATGTTTTTATCCCCCACAGATCTAAAAGCAATAGAGCCAATTGCAAAAGGACAGGAACCTCTAAAACCATGAGCTAAAATAAATCTTTCCTAAGTTATGTTTTATATCAGGTATTTTGTCTCAGCAGTGGAAGGCTGACTAATACACAAGTATTAGTGTTACAATATTTCATGTTGTATGTAGATAGCTAAAAGTTTGTTGACTAGTTCATAATATATTGAATTTATCCTGTTTCTAAATTAGAAAGCAACTTGGGAAAAGACATACCAGGTGAAAAGACATACCAGGTTAAAAGACATACCAGAGTGATGCTGAGGTATAGTTGTTGATATTACATGTTTTATCACTCTGTGTATGTGTTTATGTATATATAGTTACATGTAAGTTAGCAAAGTTAATAAAACTATGAGACAATGGAGTCACATTCTACAAATCACTGCACAGGATCATTTTGGGCATTAGTCTGTTTTCTGTCACTATAACAGTTCTTGAGGCTAGTTGCTTTAAGAAGGAAAATGAGTGCATGATGTTTATATTTGTCTTCTATTGTAGAAGTCTGAAAGGCCAAGAACTTGTTGCCCTATTGATTCAGTTTCAGTAAGGGCCTTATGATTGGTGGCATCCTGTTGAAAATATGTGGAAGGAATTACATGGCAAGACAGATAGCTAGAGAAATGAGGAGCTTGACTTGTTCTTTTGTATCGACCCACTCTCAGAAAAAAGAGCAAGGGCCTCACAGTACTTTAATTTCTGCTGGAGCCAGTGTCTACAATGACACAAATACCTTGCACTGAGCCCCCTACAATCTTCAAGGTTTTATCACCTTCAAACATCCCCACGCCAAGGTCCATGCCTGTAACACATGAATTCTGGTGGACACATTTGAACCGTTTCCAACTCAAACCTTTTTAGATTCATTTGGCTCTGTAATACTAACTTTCTTCCATATCATAGTGAACTTAGAAATGCACAATGCTTCTCAAAGCATCAAGATTATGGAATACATACAGGTTAACCTAGGTAGAAAGGGCAGGGAGTACAACCATGTAACTTTCCTAATAAAGCATACTAGAAATTCTACTGTGACCCTAAGAAATTGGTAATGCTGCATATTGAATATTTTACAGAAGGTTACATAATATATTTATAAAATGTATATTCTGGCAGTATTACAATATCCTAGAAGTTCACATTCAAAATTAAATATGTAACATTTTTTGTCCTTGTATCTTTTAACAAAATCTAATTTCATAATTCATTCTACTTTTTCTAAGCATATGGAAATAACCTTTTTGTAGGATTAAAGTCCAGCAATATGTGACTAAAATATAAATATAAATCATACATAATTCAGAATATGTAGAGCCATAAGCAAACAAATTAAAAATTTTATTTCATCAATAAGATTTATTTTCTTGAGTATGTGAAAGTATTGTTTTCCACGGCTTGGGGTATATATGGTTTTTGCCTGTAATCACCCCATTTCATTCACCTCTGTTTCCTGTTTTGCTAGGAAACCTTGTTATTTACCTTGCAATTTTTTTTCATCTGTAGTTCTCAGTATCAATGCAGAGATTCTTGCTTGTTTGCTGAGACCAAAGCTGAATTATAATGAGGCAGGTCCCAAATGTTCATTTCATGGGTAATTTCTTCAGGTGCCAAACACAGACCAACATTTTCATGACCCAGTATAAATAGAATTGTTCATTCTATCTTGGATATCGCCAGAATGAGCTGTTTTGGAGGTATTTGACCCTACCCTATGCACTCGACATACTACCCAAACAAATCACGTCAAAAATTATCTTTCTAAATAACTACCACTTTAATCTAAAAAACAAATGAGTAGGTCAGAGAAAAAAAGCACAGAGCCATTCATTATAGTGGGCACTGGTAGATAAATACTCTGTTCTCAATAATGCAGGGGCAGGAGAAGATATTAATCTCTCCCCACTAGGCACGCATTCATCCATACGACGTGCACATCTCATGTGAATTGACACTCTCTGGAGTGAGGACTGTAAGAAGCCACGTCCTTATTGGCACAACATTAATGATAAATTACTTCTAGTGTTTCCCGTATTTCATACACTCACATAAGCACTGTGATTGAGTTTGCAATTAATATTTTGGGTGCTTTCCCATTATCCCTTGAAATAATAAAATATGAAAAACCAAAAGGTGAAGTTTGAATTTAACTTTTCCAAAAGAGATGTTCAAAAACACCAATAATCCTTCGGTGCCACATTTCCGACAAGGTCTACCTCATTTCTTGAAAAAAGCTGAAGAATCTCTATCAAACCAGGTCCTGTTCATAAGCTCAGCAGTCAGAGGATATATATATCCTTTTTGACTCTCATAGGACTCCACAATCAGTGATTAAATCAGTGGACAGAATTTGTTACATTATTTAAATTTTTAGTCTAGGGCTGGGGATTTGACTCAGTGGAATAGGCACCTACCTGACAAATGTTAGGTTGTGAGTTCGATCCCCGGTACCAAAAAAAATAAAAAAATAAAAAAGAATAAATTTTTCGCCTAGACTCAATAATTGAACTTTTAGTGGTATGTTTGTGATCTGCAATAATTACATTCATCTTGTGGAATTGACAAATGTATGTACCACATGTTGATCAATTTTATTTCCCTTTCTCCCTCCGTGTTTCCCTGTACTTCTCTTTCTACTTTTCTCCAGATTCCCTTACAAACTTCACAAACTCCAACTCTGTATGTCATCATCTCTCAGTTTGTTCTTTATTTGTATTTCAGGTCTCTCATATAACAGAAAGCTTGTAACATGTAACCTTCTGTGTCTGATTTATTTACTTAGCATTACAATCTCAAAATCTATCCATTGTCCTAAAAATGACTCAAATATATTCTACTTTATGACTTAGTAAAACTCCCTTGTAACTATACACATCATAATTATACATAATATACTTTCTTCTTCCTTGTTGATGCACCTATTGGACATGATAGTGGTGTATCCTTATAATTATTTTAATTATTTCAAGAAGATACATACATGAGATATAGCTGGAGTGAATGGAATTTCTCTCTTTAGTGTTCATACTTCTTACTGATTTCCATAGTGGTTTTCTAAGGTACATTCCCACCAGCAATGAAGAATCTGTTTTTCCCTACAGTGTTGCCAGTGTTTTGGGTTTTATGAATTGTCCTGATGATACCTATTCTTACTAGGTTAAGACAGAATCACAGTGTTGTTAAGTTTGACTTGTATTTCTCTATTGGTTAAAGATGCTTACTTTTATGAATTTATTGGTTATTTGTTCTCCTTTTGAGAATTGTTGATTTACTTTAATTGCTTAGTTTTTGACTGTTTTTTTTTTATTTTGGAGCTTTAATTTTTTTTTAAATTTCTTGATATATGCTGAATACATATCCAACAAATAGGCAGTATATGTCCAAGAAGTAGCAGGTGAGAAATTTCCACATAGTATAGATTGTCTCTTCACCCTGTTGCTTGTTTTGTCTACTATGCAGACTCTTTTTAACTGGAAGTAATTCTATTTATTGATTTTTAGTATTATTCCTTGTGGAATTGGGATCCTCTTAAGAAAGACCTTGCCTATGTGACTTCAAGAGTTTTATCAATTTTATCTTTCAGCAGAATCTTTCTATTTTTTATATATGGATATTTGAACATTTTGAGTAGATTTTAGTACAGTGTAAGAGATATGCATATCAGATTCTTTCTTCGGCACATAATGATTTTTCCCAACACTATTGGTTGGAGCAGCTATCTTTGCTCTGAGATATGGTCTTTTATTTTGTCAAACATCAGATGGTTAAAATTGCATGAGATTGTTTCTATATACTTAATTCTGTTCTATTGGTTGACATTTCTGTTTTTAATGCCAATATCATAGTGTTTTTATTAATGCAGTTTTTCAATGTAGCTTGAAAGATGGGATTAAAAGCCTCCTTCCTTTTTCTTTTTGCTCTGCTTTCGTTGACTATCCTGAGTCTCTTCTGGTTCAACCTATATTTCATTATTTTTTCTAATACTGTGAAAACACTGTTTTTTTAGAATGGAATTGCATTAAGTCTATGTATCATTTTAAAAAATATGGCCATTTTGACAATTTGTTCTGTTTATTCAGGTACAGGAGGTGCATTACTATGTTCTATGGTCCAATTTCATCTTGTCTTCCAGAGTTCTATACATTTACTTATAGAAGTATTTCACTTCCTTATTAGGTTAATGCCTAGATATTTAATATTTTGAGGCTACCATGAATAGGGTTGTTTGTCCATTTATTTGTCAGTGGGTGCTTTGTTGGTGCACAGGAATGTTACTGATTTTTGTGTACTAATATTGCATCCTGCCATTATGCTGAATTTCTGTATATTTTAAGGGAATTCAGGTGGGATTTTTGAGAATCTTCATTTGTAAAAGATATGTCATATGCAAATAAGGATAATTTGACTTCATTCTTTTCTATTTTTATGTCTTTTATTTGTTTCTCTTGCCTAATTGCTCTAGCTAAGTTTTCAAGTAGTGTATTTAACAGAAGCATTAAAAATGAACACCCTGGTCTTCTCGCATTTTTATAAGAAATTCTTTCAGACTTTTCCTATTTAGTATGATGCTGCAGTAGATTTGTCATTAGTTTGAGGTAAGGTCTTTCTACAACTGTTATTAGCAGGGTTTTATTAATCATTAATGAACGTTGGATTTTTGTCAAAGGCTTTTTTGTACACCTATTGATTTGGCCTTGTGATTTATATCCTTACTTTTGTTTATGCAGTTGATTACATTTATTGCTTTACATATGTTTTAAGGCAAGTTAATCATGAGAGACAATGTTGATGAGTTGTTTCACTGTGCTTACAAATACCTTATTGAGGATTTTTGTATCTGTATCCATGAAATTTCTTACAGGTTTTGTTAAGTCCTTGTCCAGTTTTGCTATCAGAATAATGCTATTTTTAAGAAATGAACTTTGGCATATTTAAATTTCATAGAAGACTTTGAGAATTCTTGACATTATTTCCTCCTGTTCTGGTAAAATATAGTGGTGAATCTATCAAGTCCTCAGCTTCTTAGTTGCTAAGTCTTTAGTATCTCTGTTTCACTCTCTGATTTGTATCTAGTCAGTGTTTTTATATCTTCTTGGTTCAATTTTGGATATACATACGTGTCTAGAAATTTCCCCATTTTATCACTTGTTGAAATATAAGCTTTCAAAATATTTTCATATAATTCTTTGGATTTTGGTGTTCCATTGTGATTTTTCCATTTTTTTAATTTTTTAATTGCATTGATATGAGTCTTCTTTTCCTTCTTGTAAGTTTGGGTATGGTTTTGTCCATCCTGTTCATCCTTTCCAAGAAAGAACTCTGATTTTTTTTTTCTGCTAGACTCAATTTCATTAATTTCCATTCTAAACTTTATAAATTTTTTGGATTTTGATTACTCTTCCTTTCCTAGGACCTTGGGATTCATCAATAAGTTTTTCTTTTTAATTTGAATCACCAAACTTTCTTTTTTAGAGTGGGCATTCAGAGCTAGAAGCCTCCGTTTTAGAAAGGCTTTCACTGTATCCTACAGGCTTTAGTGTACTGTGCCACCATTGGTATTTGATTCTACACACTTGTAAATTTATTCTTTGATTTGAGTTGTCAACTACTGATTATTCCAGTGTGTACTATTTAATTACATAGTTTCTTTGCTGTTGATTTCTGCTTTGATTTTTCTATGATCTGATAGTATGCAAGAGTTTATTTCAATTTGCTTGTATTTTTTTAGCTTTCTAGCCTAAGATACTATATCTGTTATGGAGGAAGTTCCATGGGTATTGAGAAAAATGTATATGTGCTATTAGATAAACCACACTAGATACTCTGATGTTGTGGTCCCACCCCAATATTTCTTTCTTGATTGTTTTTGTCTCTAGAGCTATATAATTGTGAGAGTTGGCTATTGAAAAACACTGTTGTGCTTATATTCATATCTCTGCTTTTACATGTCTAGCAGTTTTTGTTTGATGAAACTGGATGGGCCGGCATTCAGTGCATATATATTTATACTTGTTATCTCTTCCTGTAAAATTTTTCCCTTCGCCAGTTTATAGTGACCATTTTTGTCTCTTCTGATCAGTTGTGGGTCATAGTCCATTTTGTCTGAAAACAAGATAGCTCCTCTTTCTTCTGTTCAGGGTCCAGTTACATGGATTATCATTTCCATCATTTCACTTACAGTGTATGGAGAGAGACAGACAGACAGACTGACATATGGTTAAATTTTGGTTTTTTGATCAGGCTTCCAGTATGTCTTTGATTGGAGAGTTGAGTGCTATTACTGAGAATTTTTACTGAACTCTGTAATTGAATTGTTTTCACTACTTATTCCTTTACTTTCTATTTTGTTTAGTTACTTTACCAGCTAGTTTTATTCTTTCATTTGATCTCTTTGCTAATGTTGACCTTGCTCTCTCTCTATGATTCTTTGAAGTTGTTTCTGCAGTGCCAGTTTAAAAGTCATGAATTTTTTGGTCTGCTTATTCTTGGAAAGTCTTTATTTTTCATGAAGTCTTTATTTTTCATGATAATTTTTGCAAGATGGAATAATGTAGATTGGCAATTGTTTTGTTTCAGAACTTGAAAAACTTTACTCCAAACTCTTCTAGCCTTTAGTTTGTTTTGAGAAAAATTCAGTTTTTCTGATAGGCTTATCTTAATAGATTTCTTGATGATTTTCTTTAACAACTTTCAATATTCTTTCCTTGTGTTAAGCTTCTGGAACTTTTACTTTGATATGTTATAATATTTGGGGTTCTATAAAATAACATTTACCTACATACTTTTTTATTTCCCTAGATTTGAAAATGTTTCTATTCTTTTGGTGAAGGCTATTTTTTAACCTTTTGTGTCATCTTCTAACCTCTCCCTAGTGTGTATAATCCCAGTGTTCTCTGGAAACTGTTTGATTTCAAGATTTCACCGAATTTAATAAGCCAAGAAGTCAAAAAAATAATGCCGATGATGAGTAGTCTGGAGTGGAAGATGAGTAGACAGACAGAAATGGTTTAAGGTTTTATTTGTGGGAGTAGAGGAAAGAAAGAAGAGGGACAGGGCTAAAAATGGAGATGGAAGGAAGCTTTCAGAAGGTTAGGAACCAATTAATATGCTGATGGAAATCTTGTATTTGAACTCTCCCTACGGTTTTTGGCGAACGTTAAATGCCAAGCCTTTCAAAGATCCTATCGAAAGCACGAATTAATTTTTATTCTATCTACCTACTTACCTACCTACCTACCTACCTACCTATTTTAATTACAGCAAATGATAGGAGAAAAAAATGCAAACCTGCAAAGACACCAACGTAAAAAGTTCACTCAGTCCTATTTATACTGTATTACGAGTTTGATCAATGTGCTCTTCCCCCTTCATTCATAAATACAGAAGACTTGGCTCATGGCAGTTATGGGAGGCTGAGCTCCAGTCCGCTTTTTTTAAACTTTTTTTTATTTTAAAGAGAATAACCAAAACAAAACAGAACAAAGCAAATAATAATAGAAGAAGGCAAGCAACATAGGACTTCAAAACAATAGAAAATTAGCAGTGGCTACCATAATGTCTTATTTTCTTTGAAATAGTTGTCCATACCTTTACATATAATGAAATCAAATAATAGAAAACAGACTAAAATCAATCAAAACAAAAGAATGAAAGCATTACAGGACTTCAAAACAAGATAATAGGAAATGAACAATGGTTGCTATAATGTCTCATTTTCTTCACAATAGTTGTCTGTACATATAATACACATAGTACATATAATAAAATCAAATAAAATACTACAGAATAAAACCAATAAAAACCAATAGAATAAAAGCATCATAGGACCTCACAACAAGATGATATCAACAATGGCTGTCATAATGTCTCGTTTTCTTCAAAATAGCTGTTCATACCATCACACATAATAAAATCAAACAAAACAAAACAGGATAAAATGAAATATAGGAATGAAAGTATATAGGACTTCAAAAAAGGATAATAGAAACAAACCATGTTTATCATAATACATCCCATTATGTTTAAATAGCTTCCCATACCATCAGACACAGTAAAATCTAACAAAACAAGACAGACTAAAATCTAACCTAACAAAATTGTGAAAGCAATATAAGACTTCACGGTAAGACAATAAGAAATTAACATTGGCTACCACCTTGCTCTCATACATATTTCCTCCCCTGTCAGTTTTTAAAATATCTATTGTGCTTTTTGGATCCCACAAATGCCTTCTGTTCTTTATGCTAGGATTCACCTGTATGAGTTCAAACCATTTTGCCCATGAACATAATCTTCAGTTGCATCCATTTATTTGCAACAGCCTAGAGGTTATTCTACTTTATAGCTGGGTAGCTTTCCATTGTATAAAAATACCATATCTATCTTATTCATTCTACAGTTGATGAGCAAGTTACCCTTGCTTTTTTCTGGTCTGCTGTCATATGGAACAATATCACTCTCTCCTTTGATTTTCAGTCTATGAATTTATTTTCAAATAAAGTGTATTTCCTTTATACAGTATATTGATAGTCCTTGTTTCTTGGTCCACTCTCTCTGTGTGTCTTTTTATTGCTAAATTGAGGCCACCTATGATAATGGGTATAAGCAGTATACATTGGTTTGTCTCTGCCCTGCTATCCTCCTGTTGTTGGCCTCCACTTTTCCCTTTCATTCAAATGCCTGTCCTATTTGGTGATCCTCCTGTGCTACTGTTCCTAGAACCAGGTCATCTTTATCTCTTTCTAGAATATCCTTTAGCAATCTCCATAGGGTTGGTTTGGTGGTCATGAATTTCTTCAGTTGTTCTTTATCATGGAAGTATCTTATTTTTCCATCAATTTTGAAAGATAGTTTTTCTGGGAACATCAATCTGGGTTGGAAGTTGTTTCCTTCCAGGATGTGAAACACTTCACTCCAAATCCTTCTTGATTTGAATATATGTGTTGACAAGTCTGCAGTAATTCTGATTGGCTTTCCTTTGTAGGTGGTCTGTTTGTTTTCTGTAACAGCTTTTAGTACTCTATTCTTGTGTTGAATTTCTTGGATTTGACTATTATATGCCTGGGTGTAGATTTACTTTGGCTAGTTGAAGGTGTATATACCTCACTTATCTGCATGTCATTTTTTCCACATGCTTAGGAAGTTTTCTGCTATTACTACTGCAAATAGCCCTTTTATTTCATTTGTATTGACTCCTGACTTCACTGTTGCCTATCACTCTTAAATTGTGCTTCTTTGCATCATACTGCAGCCATTGAATTATTATTTCCTAGTTCCTTGTTATTTTTAAGAGCTATTTCCTTTTACAGATCTCTAGGTGCAATCCTGTCTTCAGGGTCTGAAAGCCTGTCTTTAATTTCTTTCAATGTTTTTGCTTGCTTTCAATTGACTTTTTAATTCCCTGGATATCTTTTGAATCTGTTTCATGTATTGCAATTATTTTCTATTTTGTTCATTGAAGCTTTCCTATGCTCCTCTTTTTTATCTATGTCTTCTTTAGATATGCTGAGCAGTTCCTTCATTGTGTTTGTGATTTCTTCTTTTAACAGAGGTACTATTTTTGATTTGATTACTTCTACACTCATGAATTTGTTCCTTGATTGCAGTTGCTATCCTCTTGGAGATTTTAGGTGTGTGACTTCCATTTTATTTCATGACTGTATCTCCCAGAATTGTTCTGTGTGGGCTGGAGGTCTGAGATTGCTTTTTGCTCCTTTGTCTTGACATTCTCCTGGGTTCCTCTCAACAAGATAGTTGTGGGGTACCATGCATTTGCCACATTAGACGCTCCTCCCTGGTGCGGGGAAATGGGAAATGTGCCTGAGTCCCTCTGACCCCAGGAGGTAGCAGGGCATAGGTCATGCTTCTCCAGACCTACAATGTGCAGCTTCCCCAATGGCTACAATGCAGCTGCAATGGGGCTTCCCCAATGGCCAGGAGTGTTTGATGATGGGCTGCTTCTCTGCCTACGTGTGTATACCAGGACTCCCATGATGGTGGCAGGCACAACGGTGTTTGTTTGATCCTCCTGGTGGGTGATAGCTGCCTGAAGGAAGCAGGGGCCTCTGATGGTGGTCTGCACATATACAGGAATTAACTGGATGTATGTTCCTGCTCCCAATGGCTGCCCACAGGAAGTTAACCTTCTGAGGGGGGCAGCCAGCAGGCTGAGGTGGGTCTGGCTGGGTCTCTGCCCACACTGGCAGCCTGAAAGAAGCAAGCCTTCCAATGGCCCAGACTTCTATTTCTTAATTACTATTTGCACCCTAACTAGGCAGGTGACCAAGACACACATACAATGTACTCATCAAGGACTCCACTGTTCTGGTTTATGTGTCCCCAGTCCTCTTTGTTTGGGACTAAGATGATGGGTGTTTCGATCTGTGTTTGAGCTGCTTTCACACTGATAATTTGTTGTCTTACCTATCAGGGTATAGAGGTTTGGGGGTCCGGGCAGACTCCTGAGCCTGTTTCTCACTATCTTTGCAGGCAGAGCTCTATTACATTTCTGCTGCAGGTCTATGGATGTATCCAGCAAGAGATTTTTGGTTCTCTTTTATGAATAGATCACTTTTAATATTGTAGAAGGGGAGGAAGACACAGTAGGAAGCATAAATACTGGGTTATCTATTGATCTCTGAAGGGCCTTCTCAATTTCCATTCTTTTCCCTCTGTGTTAATCCCTGAAACTGCTTAAATCTGCTGTTATTACACCTTTCTGGGTGAGCACATCGGGCAATACCCTCTGACTGTACCCATCCCCTCATGTTCTCTACTGTGCCAAATACTCCCTCCAGCTTCTCAGAGTCACTATCCAGCTCATGTATTCTTTGGATTTTAGGGTTTGCACTCACCAGAGGAGGAAACTTCTGCTTGAAATTTAATCAAGTGTAGGAGACACTGGGAAAGAACTCACATAGGCACCAAGCTCAGCAGGACTGGTGGTTAGTAGGATGGATCCCGCATGGACATAGAGTTTTCTGGCATTTGCAAGGCAGGTGGTGGGCAGGCTATCACGCCTGCACAGATCTCAGAGTGTGGGTGCCTACGCGGTAATGCTTCAGTGTCTTTTCTCTGCCTCCACAACCAAACATGGGCTTCCACTGAAGTTCACTAATTCACTAGTTGTTCAATACCTAACTCTGGAGGCCTGTCTAGCCCTGTACACCTTTTTCTTTCTCTCCTTCATCTCTGATCCTCCTGCCCTCTAAATGATCTTTTGTTCTGTGCCTTCCATAATGATCAACACTGCAGAAGCCATCTCTTGGGACTCTAGCTGGGCTTTGCCTCCCAGGGGGAAGAAACCTAGGACAGGTGGGCACTGATTGGTGAATGCCAAGTTTATACTGAACACCACAGCCTGACTTCAGCTGCTATATGGGGCTTCTTTTATCAGAGTTAGATCCTTTCCCAAGTGAAATAGTGACTGAACCTCAGCTGTAAGCACTGCTAGCATCAGGAGGCTGCCTTGTTTCTTTCTGTAAACACCTGTGATGCAGGAATTGACCTGCAGGGCCTCTCTTTTAAGTTTCTGACCCTGTTTAGGATTTTTGTTCATCTTTTTCCAAGACCCTGAGGATCGGGGTGATCATCTGAATCCCTTGTGGGTACTTCT
Organism: Hydrochoerus hydrochaeris; assembly: GCA_004027455.1. NCBI lineage: Eukaryota > Metazoa > Chordata > Mammalia > Rodentia > Hydrochaeridae > Hydrochoerus > Hydrochoerus hydrochaeris. Next base: position 18,987 of record PVLA01006988.1, read on the forward strand.
GCCTCTCACCTGCCATCATCATATTCCTGGAATGACTGAACTTGGAAACATTAAGTTCCTCTGCTTCATTTTTCTAAAAATTTATAGGTACAAATGACTCATATCATGAATATATTGGTGGAAATTTTCTCATTGCTCACAGTGTTTGGATGAAATTGGTAGTAAAGAAAAAGAGTATACTCTTTCTACTGAACTTGACTATTCACAGCAAGTTGAAAGTCTCTGTAATGCTATTTTACAAATGGGAAAGTGCATGATCTTTGCAATACTAACGTAGGAAAGAATGAGGTTTTTTTTTGCTTTTTTGTTTTTGTTTTTTTTAATCTGCTAGTCACAGAGTTCAGTCAGTTGGGGTGGTTAGGGTGGTGTTTCAATTTGATTGGCTTTGGATTCCATCAAGGGATTGTACAGCACACTTCTGTGTCTGGGTGGATCATAGACGTGTAACTGAAGCATGTGTATCTGGCCTCTCACTTCTTCCTTGTGGCACTGTTGCTTTATTATGCATCCCTGCCCTAAACTGAGTAGCTTTGCTCTGCCAGCCCCTTCTGCCATGATGTTTCTGCTTTGGAGCCAGCCAGTCATGGTCTGAAACTATGAACCAAATTAAAGCTGTCCTCTTTCAAGATGTGGTGTAAAGTAGTGTGTCCCATGATGGGAAAGCTAAGTAATATGACAATGACCTTAATTCTTCGAGCATGAGTATCCTCATCTACTCAACAGAAACAATGTCATTTACTGCCACTTTGAGGGATGTCTCTGCAGGCACTGTAGGGTACAGTGTTGGCATAAATGTTTTCTAATAAGCATTTTCAATAGATATTGTTTTACAAAATAAATTTGAAAAATAAATCTAATCAATTCATTCACTCAGTACGTTAAATGTTTTCTATGTATTGCTATCGTAAGTTCTTTAATAGTGATTACATTTTAGTTTGTTTTCCATCAACCAATGGCCATTAAAACATCAAAGGAAATCTCATAAATTTGCTTCTATTATTTTTGTTCCAAAAGATTTCATTCCTAGACATTAAATTACTGGTAAACATTGCCATCTTTGCATCCATATTTAAGAAATGGATGGAATAAATTGTTGATCTAGTGCAGTACAAATATGGTTTGAGGGTCTAAGACTCCTTTTATTTTTTGATATAACAAAAAACAGTTCACTCAAATTAGCTGTTGAAATGTGACCAAATGCTCCAGATGTTCTAGTTCTGCCAGCAGAGCTTGTTTGTGATCCATGTCAGAATCACAGCTGTCAACACGAAAGCACACCTGCCACCAGTTTACTGTCAGCAAATGACTTTTCAATTGTATTAGGAAATGAAGCATTCACCTTTCAAAAGAATTATGTGAAAAAAGTTAGAAGTCAATTTTTGCCAAATACTGTTAGTTGTTAGATTAGGGGATTACCAGTGATTTTGTTTTCATACTTATGGTTTTTAATTTTTTTTAAATGTGATTTGATTGCTTTTGCTACTAAGAAAAAAATTATAAGTAATGACAGAAATAAGTTTTAAAAAATCCATGTCATAGGTGATTTTGCTCCCTAAAAATAAAGGAATGCTTACAGTCCTCTCAGATGCTGACTTTTAGTGGGGACTTGTCTCATCTTCTCAATCACTAATCCTGAGCCCAAGAAACCATGTCTGAATGTTGATAATTTATCTTAAAATATTCTTAGAATTAACTTGCGAAAGCAAGTATGTGGCACAATTCATTTCATACCAGAACTACATAATAAAATAATTCATTAAGTAAACTTAGTTGATATTCAATATTAGAATTTGGTCCAAAAGTTCATTTTAAAGTAATAAAATTTTAGAGATTTGGGGGTTTTGAGAGCTAAATTGAAAAATAATGCACAAGGTTGAAGATTATGATTCTTGCTTCAAAGTAAAGAGTTTTTTTTTTTTTTGCATCTCATATATGTACTCTTTTCATTTTCTTGTTTAAGGAGTGACTCTGAATAATAGAAATTTTATGGATCTTTAAGTCAGAGAGAATGGAAAAATTAAGACTCAGTACCTTTATTTGTAAAATTAAGCTACTAATACCTCCTTATGTAAGGAGCAAATGCAACACTGAATGTGGATTATTTTCAAATTTAGAGGAAATTCTAAAATGTAGACTGGAAACTCATACTCCAGAAAGCCATTCGGGGTTGATGATGAAGAGTTGGGTATGTTTCTGCTCATGGCTTCATCACTTCATTTTGAGTCCTTTCTTTCTCTTTCTTGTTGTCTCTGCTAAACATGTTTAGCATGTTTCTTCATATGGCAAATTTCTCACTGATCCATTTGGACCCTTATTGTTCTTTTCATCCCATCTTGAGGTCCTAACTTTTAGACCACCAATAGTTACATAAATTTTCTTGAGGCACCAGTCGAAACCTAGTCCATTCTGGTGGGGATTATTTGGTGGGGTTAAATGGTCATTTTTTTAACAGATTTCAATGGATTATCACTAGTAGGTATTCTTTCACCATTAAAATGGGGAGTCCCACAGCATTGAAGAAAGTTTACAGGGAGTATAGGAGAGGCCATGATATATAAATGTGGGACCCTCAACCCCTGCCTTTGAACATGCCCAGTTTCATGGAAACATGTCCCAGAACTCACACAGTTGGATAACAATATTCATTTTCTGTTCTGGATATGTGTTTGCAAAATATTGAATACCTCAAAAAGTAACAGACATTTCCGATATATTTACTGTATAGATATACACATTACTATCTCTCCTGTCACTGCCCCACCACTGTGTTATATATGGAACAAAGCACTGGTATTAATACAAAGTTAAATACAGTCATTGTTACTAACACCTCCTTGAGGAAGCTGGAACTGTATAGGAAAACTGGAATTATTCACCTTTACTCAGTAATGAAAAGCCTTTATCTTAAATATTTTTCCAAGCGTGATAAGGTTCTGATCTTAGTTTGTCGGCTTGTCAGCTTTATTAGGTTTACCAGTTAAGTATTTACTGATCCTGCCATTGTAATTTTATAGAGGTTATTAAAAGTCAGTTTGATTATTATTAGAAATGAGACCCTCCATGCCACCCAAGCACACTGAAACATTCCTCGATAGGTATTTTTGTTAAGCTAAATCCTCATTTCTCTGGAATATTATAATGAATTATGCATTTAATGGAAGAAATTGTTGGATCATTTAGTATTTACACTACATGCCTAGATATGCAAAATAAGAACTGCCAGAATATTTTCCAGAAGACTGTAACATTTTACACCCCTACCACTGATGTGTGATTGACCCCATTTCTACACTTTCTTGCCAACATTTGCTCTTCTTAATAAGTTTCAGTCTAGTTATGCTGATTGATGTATGGTGATATCTCATTGTAGTTTTAATTTACATTTGTCTGATAGCTAATTGTCTTTACCATCTCTCTGTCTGTCTGTCTCTCTCTTTTCTTTTCCTACTGGGGATCAAATTCATGACCTTGGGGCTGAGGATTTAGCTCAGTGGCGTAAGTGCCAGCCTTGTGAGCATGAGGTCAAGAGTTCCATCCCCTGTACCGATTAAAAAAAAAAAACAAATTCATGACCTTGCACTTACCAGGCAAGTGCTTACACCACTGAGCTAAATCTCCGGCCCTTTACCATCTCTTAATATTTGCATATCTTTGGTAAAGTACCAGTTTATGCCATTTGGTCATTTATTAATTTGCATTGTTAATTTTTTTACTCTTATGTTTTGAAGTTCTTTATTATCATCATTAGTTCTTCACCAGGAATGTTACTTACAAATGCTTTCTCCCGGAATGAAGTTTATCTTCATATTTTCTTCATGGATACTTTCATGGATTACATGTCTGTGTATGTATATAGATATGAAATATATATACATATATACACATACAATATATGTATATATATATACATACAATATAATATACATATAATACATGATAACTCCATATATATATATATATATATATATATATATATATATATATATGGAGTTATCATGTATTTAAGGAAAAAGAACTTTTTTAAGGAATTAGTTTATACAGTTATAGGAAGTGGTAAGTTTGATATCCACAGGAGCAACTGGTAAGATTGAGATTCTGGTAAGTGTTGATACTGGAATCTAAAGTCTGAATGAAGGCTGAAATCACAGGTAAAATTTCTGCAGGAAAAATTCTTTATCTTCAGTGAACCTCATTATTTGTTTTTAAGGCTTTCAAAAGATTCAAGGATCTGTCCACCCTAATTATGGAGGGTAAGCAACTTAATTGAAAGTCTACTCATTTGACTATTAATGACATCTAAAAAATAATTTCACAGTGTCATCTAGTATGATGTTTGGCCAAAAAAAATCACTACAATCTAGCCAAGTTGACATGAAAAATTAGTCCTATTTATCTATTGAACAAAAATGTTTACCTCTATTTTTTTTCTTTTTATTAATCTTTTTTTTTTTTTTTTTTTTGGTGCTAGGTCCAAGAAATCTTCGCCAACTCCTACATTACCAAAATATTCATTCCTATTATTTAGCTTTCAGGTTGTTTTATACTTTTGTTTTAGATTTAATTTTGTACTCTATTTTGAGAGTTAATTTTTGTATAGGTGTGAGCAGTAAGCCAAACTAATTTGTTTTGCATATATATGTCTGATTGTTTTGGCACTATTTGATAAATCACTCCATTTAATTGCTTTTTTGTTTTTTTCAAAAAGTAATGACATTTTATTTATGTAAATCTATTTTGTTTATGTGATTTTTTTGACAGGCTTTATTTTTCCTTCAGTAACTAATATGGCATGGAATTGCTAGGTCTAGGCAATATTGAAATGTGTCTTCCTAGCAGTTGTCAATATCAGTTTTACTTAACTTTATTCAGTGTGGGAGATGTGTATTGGCTTCACATTATGGTTTCAATTTGCTTATTCCGGATGATTAACAGTGTTGAAGCCTTTTTGATTTTTATTGACTATTTATATACTTTTATTTTAAACTGTTTTCAGTATTTTTGTCCATTTAAATATTGTATTTCTTGAGTTTTGATTTATTTATATGGGTTAAATATATATTTGGGATATAAATTTCTTGTGTATGTGTATGGTGTATATATTTTATGCATATAAACATATACATATATATCTATATATAATTTCTCCAAAATTATATGAGCAGGCTTGCCTATTCTTTTTAAAACAATATCCTTTTAGTAACAGACTTTTAAAAAAATGTTGATGATGTCCAACTTTTGTTTTTGTTTTTTGTAAACTTGTGCTTTCTTTGTCACATCTAAGAAATTTTACCTAGTCCAAGATTATATAAATAGTTATCTACTTCGGTAAAGTGTCCTAAATATATTAATTATGTTGAATTATTAATAGCATTAAACAAATACTTTTTAATAAATATATTTTATTATTCTTCTGATTTAGAGTAAGTATAATAAATAATCAAATATAACTATGGCATATTCTATTTTTGCTTTAGTCTTATCAATGTTACTTGATTTAATTTTGAAGCTCTTTATTGTGTGTGTGTATATATATATATATATATATATATATATATATATTAATTTGTTCATGCCCACTAGATGAATTGACCATTTTTTTTATTTTGAAGGGAATAAAACCAAGCAAAATAAAGCAGAATAGAACCAATCAAAACAAAATAATGAACATGGCACATGACTTTAAAACAGAATACAGGGAAATCAATAGCGGCAACCATAATGCCTCTTGCTATCTGCAAAAGAATTGCCCATACCATCAGACGTAATAAAATCAAACAAAATAGTACAAATAAACAAATAAAAACAACAAAAAAATAAAAGCAGTACAGGACTTCAAAACAAGATAATAGTAAAACCACAGTGGCTACCATAATGCGTCTTGTTATCTTCAAAGTAGCTGCCTATACCATCAGATATGATATAATCAAACAAAACAAAATAGAATAAAATCAATCAAAACAAAACAATGAAAGCAATACAGGGCTTCAAAACAAGCTAATAGGAAATCAATAATGGCTACTATAATATATTTTGTTATCTTTGAAATAGCTGTCCATACCATCAAATATAATAAAATTAAACAAACTGAAACAGAATAAAACCAAATGAAACAGAACAATGAAAACAATATGGGTTTCAAATCATGACAGAGATTAACAATGGCCACTGCCTTCCTTTTTTAGAAACTTCCTCCTCTTTCACTTTCACAAAATGCATTGTATATTTTGAATCCCACTAACTCCTTTAGTTTTTTGTGCTAAGGAGAATGCATGATATTCATCCATGTAACTCTGAACTGTTTCACCCAGCAGCTTGATCTCAAGTTGAATCCATTTACCTACAAGAGCCTAGAGGTCATCTTTCTTAGTAGCTGAGTAGCCTTCCATTGTATAAAAGTGCCATGTCTTACTTATTTCTTGTATGAAGCATATTGATGGATCCTGTCTCCTGATCTAGCCTGTGTTTCTTTTTATTAGTGAATTGAGGCCATCTATATTAGTGATTATAGCCAAGAGGCCCAGCTTTGTCTCTGCCATGCTATTTTCCTGACATTGGTTGCCTACTTTTCCTCTCCATTCCATTGACAGCCCCACTTGGTGATCCCCCTCTACCACTATTCCTGGAACAGTGGTCCTTTTTTAATCCCTTTCTAAAGTGTCCTTCAGTGTTCTCTGTAGGGTTTATGGTCATGAATTCCTTCAGTTGTTCTTTGTCAGGGGAGTATCTTATTTCTCCATTAATTTTGAAATATAGTTTTTCAGGGTACATCAACCTGTGTTGGTAGGTTTCTTTCAGGACTTGAAATACTTCATCCCAAACTCTTCTTGACTTGGGTTTTCCTTTATAGGTCACCTGTTGTTGTTGTTGTTGTTGTTTTTCTCTAACAGCTTTTAATACTTTGTTCTTATATTGAATTTCTTGGGTCTGCATTATTATTTGTCTGGGTGTAGATTTATTTTGGTTATGGCTACCTGGAATTCTATATGCCTCACTTATCTGAATGTCCCTTCCTTTTCCTATGCTTGGGAAGTTTTATGAGATTATTTCTGTAAATAAAATTCTAATGTCATTTGTGTTGACCCTGCTTTTTAACTCACATCTATTATTCTTATGTTTCTTTTGGTTGTCTTGCAACTGTTGAATTGTTATTTCCTGATTCCTCATTATTTTTAAAAGATCTTTCCTTTTGTGATTACAAGCTGCAAACCTAGTTTCTTTCCTGCGGTTTGGCCAGCTTTGAGTGGAGTTTTTAATTTCCTAGCTATCTCTTTGAATCTGTTTCATATATTCTAAATCTTTTTTATATCGTTCATTCAAAGTTGCCCTCATTTTCCTTTGCTCCTCTCTTTTTTTAATCTATGACTTCTTTAGAGATGCTTAGCAATTCATTATGTCTTTCATTTCTTCTTTTACCTGAGACCGAATTTCTGTTCTAGTTTCTTTTATAGCCTCATGAAGTTGTTTTTCTACTTCAGCTGCCATCACTTCAGAAACTTCAAGTGTGTGACTCCTGATCTCTTCCATGTTTACATCTCCTGGACTTGCTCCTGCTTGGGTCGGAGGCCAGAGTCTTCCTTTTGCTTCTTCGTCCTGACAGATTCCTGGGTTCTTCCGAACAAGTGGGTAGTGGGGTCCCGGGCACTTCCTGCATTGGCTACAATTTCTCTGAAGGGTGACTGTTTCATTCTTCTAGCCAGTGCTGGCCACAGGTATCTGATGGTGACCATTGAGTGTGCTGGCGCGGGGCTGTCTGCTGTGGCTCACTAGTGGCTGGTGGGGTGCACGTACGGGGTGGAACTGGCTGTTGCCTCTGGACAGAGTTGGTTACTGTCAGGGAACCCCCACCATGTCCATTGGCGTGGGGGGTGGGCATGCAGTGTCCAGACCAAGTTGGGGAACCTGGGGATGGCTGCTGGAATGTGTGTGGGGGCAGGGCTCAGTCTGAGCCATTGCCGCTGGTCAGCTCCCAGCTAGGAGCTGCAGGAAGTTCTGGTTCAGGGCATATTCGGCCCAACTCCTAAGTGAGTTCCAGCCAATCGCTGTCTCCCACGGGAGAACTGAGCCCTCTGCACCCTCCTTCACCCCGTGCAGTCCTCTGCTCCACTGCCTGTCACCTTGCAGAGGTCTCCGGGCTCACCCGGCAGCACCATCACGGTGACCACGCGTCCCAGCAGCAGCCCCTCTCACACACGGGTCCCACTGCCGGCTACCACCTGCTGCTTCCTTTAAGTTAGTGGAGAATTTCTTATCCACTTATTAAATATCTTTTTAAAAGTTATTAGTCAAGTTTGTCATGTCTGTTTTATAATCCTAGTTTGATCATTCTTTTTTACTCTCTCTGCGGGCTTTAATTCTCACTTTAGATTCTTCCTGGGCCCTGGGGACCCACTTCTGTCCTTCTTGTCTTCCCCACATTGCTATATTGCAGCATCTTGACTGTTTCTCTGAGGGGAGGCTGTTTACTCTGCTGTTCCGTCATCTTCGCGGAAAGCTTTACTGAATTGACCGTTTTGATCGTGGTTAGAAGATCCTCCCTTATCTCTGCTGATCTCGAAGTCAGTTTTGCCTGAGTCCATGTTGCTTATGCTCAGTGGTTAGAATTATACTTTTTACTGTCTACCTGTGTTTAACTTCTGCCTTTATATTAAATATTGAAAGTATGTCATCTAAATAGCAAATTGTTAAAGCATTTTCTCTCATGTACTCTTCCTTTGTGTGGAATATAATTTTATCTGGTATCTTTTCCATTCAGTTTGAAGAATTTGTTTATTATTTATTGAAATACATGACTGCTGATGACAAATTTATTTTATACCTCAACAAAGGTATTAAATCTGTTATTTATTCTGTCTGAATAAAGAAATCATGGATAACCTTTTCTTTTCCTTACTTGGCACATGAAGGGATTCTTCCACTGTTGTTTGTTTTGTGTTTCGTGTTGTTTTTTGTTTTGAGAGCAGCCAAGAAATATTATCTTCAGCCTTTTTTATATAATAAGACTTTTGCCTTAAATTTCTTTGAAAATTTTGTCTTTTTTTCTTAGCATTTTGCCTGTGATATGCAATTTTGTGTGATATAAAAGTATCTATTTCTGTTATCATGTTTAAAGTTCACTGAGCTTTCTTAGATTTGTGATTTCATTCTTAGCAATAGGGAAAACAATTTGAAAGACTGAAAAATATTTTTCAAATCTTCTTTGTCCTGAATATGTTCTTTCATGCTTCTGCTAAAGCTATGTTAAACCACAAATGTTCCTATAATTACCTAGGACACTGGTTTATCTTTGCTTCTCTGGATATTTTTTGCAAGTTTACTCACATTTCCTTCGGTGACACATAGTCTGCCACTTTGATTACATAATTTTATATTAATCTTTTTCTTTTCTTTGATTCTTTTTTGTCATTCTTGGAGAATTTCTTATCCACTTATTAAATATCTTTTTAAAAGTTATTAGTCAAGTTTGTCATGTCTGTTTTATAATCCTAGTTTGATCATTCCAGGATTTGTATTCCTGTTCATTGCCATTGTCTTCTACATGCAGGTGATACATTTCAGCTTTTCCACAAGTCTAATGGTTGTTTATGTGTTCATTATTATCAGTGCAGTGACCTCAAGTAAATGATATACATTATTTCACTTTACAGATACTTATTTAGCTTTGTCTTCCAAATTTCTGGGTGACTAGCTTGATTTTGAGATCCTAGAGTTTTGATTATGTTTGGGTGGATATAGATTTGCTCTCCTTCAAGAGAAATAGTTTTATTCTTAAGTTGTTTGTGTGTGTGTGTGTTTCCTTTCTATAATCTCTCTTCAAAGACCAAAATGTTATGTACTGGATTCCTTAACCATGAACAGTTTATTTTTCTATCCCATCTTCTTTCACTTCAAGGATTACTCAGTTCTCAAGTAAGTTAGTAAAAAAAAAAAAAAAATAGAATTGTATCTGAGTTTAATGTAAATACAAAATAGTTATCAACTGTAGTATTTTTTAATTTTTAATCTGTAATCTTAAATTTATCATGAATATTTGACTACTTTATTTGAGTCTGAAAATAACTATCTTTATAAGATTTATTTATTGGTATGTCCTAAATTATATGAATTTTAAAAAAGAAAAAATAATAAAAATAATTTGAAAAGTAAATATATTTATCTTCCTTGATTTCTAGGAATCCTCAATGGAGTTTAAAAATAATGTAGCTATTTAACTCCTTTCTTAAATAAATGGAGAACTTCAGTACATGGAAGTTTTTGGGATTATAAAATGTGCTAAATATTCTGGAGAACAAAGTGTCCTTATCATATACTAGAAAATGCCAGTAAAAATTTGTAATAAGCATGACATTCTCGGCTCTTCCTCGGTGAGTACTAGGTGCTAAAGGAAGCATTTTACATTGATTTAATACTCAAAACTGTCTATCATAGCTCTTATTATCAATGTTTTACAAGTAAGGATTCTAAATAACTTGTTCACTACTTAAATCCTGGTCCTGGTTCTGGGAACCAAATGAAAAAGTCACTGAATTCATTTTCTTCACTACTTTTGCAATGGGGCTCCTTTATTTACTTGTTAATTTTAATATTCTTTTAGTGAGTAATATTGCTTCCAAGTATCTTCATCATATTTATGTTGATGGTGAATAACTCAAGGTTTTACATTTTCATTACAAATTAAATAATGCATTTAAAGATAGCACAAACTTTGGTATTTCTCATAGTATTTAACTATATATGTATTTTTCAATAAAAGTAATTATTTCCATTATTGCTATAATCATCAAATCTAGTGGATAGAAACACTTTCAGATGTGAACATTGTTGCCAGTGTTTTGAGTATTAAGAAGGTAAGTTGTACCACGTAGAGTTGTTACTAATGAGAAATAGAATATGGATACTATCAAAGACCTAAACAGATAATAGTAAAATTTAATTGTAGATAAATAAAAGGAACACTATTAAAATTAAATGAGAAAAACAAAGTATATTAAGTAGAATAACTGAAACATGAGTTATGAAGAGAAACAAGATAGTAGAAATATGAGAATCTTCAAGAAATGACAGAACTGGGAATTAATTTGTATTTAAATAACATGATATGTCTTGGTTGTGAAAAGGAACAAGAAAAAATATAACAACATGGGGAAATAAAACTGCCATTGTTTGTAGATGACCTATTCTTCTGTGGAAATGAAAGTCAAGACCAAAGAAATACTGAAACTTGTGATTATAGCAGGGATGCAGAATTCAAGGTTAAGACACAAAAGCAACTGTTTTTCCCATACTAATGGTTAAAAAATGGAACTTAAAATTAAAAATACAGTCAGGGATTTAGCTTAGCAGCATAAGTGCCTGGCTTGCAAGTGCGTAGTTGTGAGTTCAAACCCAGTACCAAATAAATACATAAATAAAAATAAAAGAAAATTAAATTTAAAATGATGTATCATTTATATTAACAAAAAAGAATGAAATGTTAAGTATAAATCTAGACAATTGTATAAAGTCTATATCAGGATAACTGCAGAACTCTAATGAAAATAGAACTGAATAAGTACATAGCTTATGTTTGTACATGAGAAGGCAATATATTCAAGATGTCAATTCTTCCCAAATTTATCTAAATAGACTTTTAATGCAGTCCCAGTCTAATCTTAGCATTTTTTTTTAATATTGATAAAATGACTCAAAGTTAACATGGAGAGACCAACGGTCCAGAATAGATTATGCAACATCAAAGGAGAAATAATTTGGAGGGTCTACGTTTCTTGATTAAACAAATAAAAGGTGGTGTGACATTGATAAAAGTATAGACTAATAGATCAATGGGAGAGAGTGAAGAGCTCAAAAGTGATCTTACATAAACATAGTAAACTGGCCTTTGATAAAATCAGCAAATGTATTGCAAGGGAGTAAGAAAAGTTTTTTTTTTTTCTCTCAACAAATGAGCATCCTTATATAAAAAAAGAAAAGTATTTAACACAGAGACTATAGACTCATTAGAAAAATTAACTCGAAGTGGATTAAAAACTTAAACGTAAAACACAAAGCTATAAGACTCCCAGAAAGTATCATAAAAAAAATCTGAATAACCTGGATATGCAATGACTTTTTAGATATAGCACCAAACATACTATTCATGGAAGAAATAATTGGTAATCAGGGTTTCCTAAAATACAGAATGAAAAGCTTCTGTGAGATATAATGAAAACTCACAGACTATGAGAAAGTATTAATAAAGTGAATATCTAATAGATGATTGCAGCATTATTTGAAATATACAAAGACTTCTTTACAATCAACCACAAGAAAATAAGTTACTCAACTAGTCATGAAAAAAATGCCAGTTAAAACAATGAGACACTACTGCACATCAGCAAGGACACTCAGACTCTGAAAGACTGATGACAATTACTGGTAGGCAGATGAGGAGCTATGGGATTTCTCAGTTTAAGGTGAAATGTGAAGCAGAATGGCCACTTTGTTAAACAGTTTCAGTTTCCTTTTACACCAAACATGTTCTTACCTTATGATGCAGTAATCATAGTCCTTGCAATGTAGTGGCTTCAAGCAACTTTATTCATTATCGCTTAAACTTGGCAACAGCCAAGATGTCCTTTAGGAAGTGAATGGATAAATCTATTAAAGGAAATGCTGGTTTTCATTGATTGTCTTTTGAAGAAAAACAAGCAGTGGTACATCCAGACAATGGACTACTATTCCATTCTATAAAGAAACAAGCTATCAAGTCATGCAAAATCATGTAAGAATTGAAATGTGTTTTAAAAAGCCATTCTGAAAAACCTTTCTAGTGTATGATTCTGATCTTATGATGTTCTCGAAAAAGAAAAAGGCTGTACAGAGAGGAAAAAGTTCATTGGTTTTTCAGGGGGTTGAATAAGAGAAAGATGAATGGGTAGGGTGCAAAATGCTTAGACAAAAATGTTTAGACAGCAGTTAAACCACTCTGTACGACAGTATAACGATGAATCTATGGCATTTTATATTTGCTATAGCTTTCATTTTACAGAAACAGTGTACCATAATGTGAACTCTAGTCTCTGTGGCATAATGCTATGTCAATCAATGCTCATCAGTTACAATAAATGGAACACTCCAATGGAAGAAGTTGGTGAGGGAACCCATGTATTTGTGGGAGCAGAATGTATATTAAATTGCTATATATTCCTATTAAATTTTCTGTTATCCTAAATTGCGTTAAAAATGAAACTACTGAAAATAATGAGAATTTAACTTAATCTTCCAAACATGCCGGGCATGGTGGTAAACACCTGTAGGTCCAATATTTAGGAGGCTAAAGCAGGAGGATCATCAGGAGTTTGAGGCCAGTTTGGAATACATAGTTCAGGGCCAGCTTGAGTTACATAGTGAGATCCTGTCTCAAAAAATAAATCAAAAACAACTTCCAGACTTATTAAGATTTATTCAGAAATCATGAAACCTTGCTAAGAAATATGAGCTATCAACTAGAATTTGCTAAGAGTTTATACTGTTCAATTTACTGTTATAATAATGATAAAATTATAAGTAAAATATCTGTTAAAAGTATAAAGTGTAATTATTACAATGAAAAATAATAATAAAATAAGTAATATTGGAGCTTTTGGACTTCACCCTTTTAAAAAGTCTAAAAATTTTAAGAATCTGATCCAAGGAGAGTTTTATTTATGTATAGAGAAAGGATCTTATAGATCCAGCTTGTATGAATACAAGGAAACTTTTAATATTAAAGTCATATTTTTGTTATAAAAGAGTTTAGTAACACTGGATAAAGTGCATAGTTTATCAGAGAATATTTTTGAGAAAATATAAATACTTTAACCTTAGTAGAATTGAGAAATTTGTCATGTATAGATACCTAGTGGAAATGGGTTTTGGTTTACAAATATTTTCAGAAAAATCACTTTGGAAATCACTGATTAAAATGCATTTTGAATAAAAGAACAAAATGAATATTTAAGCAATTAATTAAAATTTCACAAAATTAATATTCTAAATATTTTATAAAGCTTTTCATAAATTTGCTTCTGAGGGTAAGAATTTTATATCTGAATAGAAAAATATACTGATACAAAGTACTGTTTTATAGGGAACAGCTGAGTATAAAGCAAGTTTTCTAAAAGCTCACCATTTATTCTTAAGCTTAATTCAAGCCAAGGTTATTTTAAAGTATATCACAGAGATATGAGCAGTGGCTCAGATATGTTTTCTACAGGAGAACAGATTAAGTCTAGTTTTATGAAATTTGGAATAGCTCACAAAATTGAAGGTAGAGGATTTTAATCTGACAGTTGTCTGATAAAACTTGGACTCATAGCAAGTTTCATATAAAACGCTCTGAGAAAGACGTATTTTATAATAATACAAATGTAATAAGCACAAATGGCTTTAAAAATAACTAAGTACATATTTTCCTGATTCAACCACAGCAATTACTTTAATGTGTTAGGGTAATAAGCTTTCAGAAAAATCAAATGTTTCAATGCCATAACAATTTTCTTTTGCTGTTTGTTTCCTATAATATTCAGGGCCAGTGATTTCCATTTTGTGCCTATTTGTTATATAAGGTGAAATAACATGTAAGTCATCTTATTACAGTTTATTTTGAGTTTTGTGATGATTAATGCTGTTAAGTACCTTTCGTATAATTGATGGCCATTTATGTACCTTCTTTTATGTAGCATCTAGTTTTTTCTCCTAATTTGGTTGAGTTGTTTGACTTTGTATTGTTAATCCATCAAAGTTCTTTATACATAGACATTCCTCACTTAACGATCAGGTTACATATTTCATTACATGAATTGATCACTATGTGAGGAATTATATATACTAGGTCCATTACAATATTATCATGATTGTGATTATCAGAACAGTTTTGCTCCTCATAACATGACTTCCTGTAAAGAAGATGAGCTCAACTTCCTCTCTAGTCATGCAAAATCACCTTCAAGAGCCCCTTCCACAAACCTACAATGTCATTTCCTTACATCATGGCAACTGGATACCAATAGGATAGCTTGAAGAGTACTTCGAAGAAACATTTACTATATTTTTGATCTAGGAAAGTTACGCATGAAAGAGAGATATTAATGGCCAAGTGTCTTTCACTGTAACAAATTTTAAAACACTGAACATTCATTGTATATTGATCACAACCCATACAAGAAAGCTTAAAGTGAAAAAAAACCAATGACGTTTCTAAATGGCAAGAGGAAGAATCTGTCATAGACATCAAAGAATATAGCAAAAATTACCTTGGGAAACCACGTTGACTCCACCCTCTTAGGTTAGAATGTAATGGGCTGTAGTGAAGGTGAAGTCAGAATTATGAAACAAGCAGAAACTTGAGATGTGCTTGTACTTTGGGGATAATTCTCTGAAGCTTTCCTGTTGGTATCCAGTTGGCATAATATAAGGAAATGAGATTGGTAGGAAGCGGCAAGAACATTGGGTAAGTGTGTTCAAAGCAAGTGTAAGTGTCTTGAGGAGAATTAAAGACAATATGTATTTTACTATAATATTTTTTTTTTAAATCTTGAACACTCACTGTATCTTTTTCTATCACACCTCCTAGTTTTAGCTATTTGGTGAGCTAAAAGAAAAAGATATGATTTTGTAGGTTATGGATTGTTAGTTGGAATAGGAACAAAAATCTCTGCTATAACTTTCTGCAGCTACACTCTAAGTGAAACAATTGCCCACTACTTACGTTATACTGTTTCACCTGTATACAATACTTCGGGGCCTCATGACTGTACCCCTTAAAGTAAGTAGTTGATCTCATCCACTGATGAAATAAGAAACAGGAGGTAATGTATGAAGTTTTATCTCAACTTCCTATACCAGATCTATAAATGTAGGTTAACACTGCATACTCTAATATAAATAAGCCAATCTAACTTATTTTCTTACTCAGAAAGGCTTTTTTAAAGACATTATTTATAAATTTTTCAAGTCTCACATTGCCTTATTGTTTTTTTTTTACCCTCTATTTCTCTCTGGGTTTTGCTTCTGGAGGTTCCTGGTTATATAAACATATCTCAGTACCATTCCTTGGTGTCACTATGTCTCTCAGTATTTTGCCTTCATAAATACTATCATTGCATTTTATACTCGCCTCCTAAACCACCTGCAGCCTCCCTCATACCTTAGCATATGCACACTCTTCATACACATAAACACACTGCATTATGATTCCCATAAAGTAGAAATTATATCTCTCAATCTTACAATTCCATTCTCAGGACCAAGAACCATGTGTAATACTGTGTATATACAGTCAAAGTGTGTTAAAATAAATGGTGGTGTGTATAGCACATCTTTCATCTGATCATGTTATACCAGCGTGTTGTAAAACCCTGACTGGGAGATACTAGCCAAGTGATAAAATATTTAAATTGTCAAAGTTATGAAAACAGAGATATACATGCAGTCATAAGAAAAAAGGAGTTTGCTAACTTGGTGAATTCATTTGTAAAATTTATAACCTTACAAGTGTGAGTCTTGGAAGGAAATGTGGAAACACAGAATCTGCATCTCTATGAGAACACTCATTTCCAAAGATCACATTATTCAGATGCCTGGAAGGATAATTCTGCTCATTCTTAATGAACATCAGTAATTATGATGTATATGAGAGTGATATGTTATCTCAAAAAAGAGGGAAATGATTGATTTAAAAGTATATCTTCTCCATTGTTGATTGGTCTTACATATTCACATAAACACATTTATAGTTTATATAGCTAGAAATGCTTTCCCTGTTCACTGAACCAAAACAACACTCTACTAAGTAGCACCCTAACATCCTAAAAGAGATTAATGTGGTTTCCAGGTATGGACCACACCACCAGTTAATGGCATTGAGCACTTTGGGAGAACTGGTGTTATAAGTGCAATTTTGTCTAGTGCTTTAAAAATTCAGTGCAATACTCACACAGATAACTAATTTAATCCTGTTAGTTAAGGACTGTGGATTTCTAAAGACTGGAGATGTCTGATGTGAATAAATTATCAAAATGAATAGACATTCTAAAAATTATTTTAACAGAATAATTTAGAGCTAGAGAGATCTCAAAGATCAGTTCATAACTTGTGAGAAAGTTAAGTTCCATAAAGTTCAATCTCTCCTGGCCAAAGCACAAAAATTGTTTGTAGTTGAAGAGTCCCATAGTGTGTAAATGTATTTTTTCTTGTCTGGCCCCTCCTTTCCTCCCATTCTTGATGCTGAAGTCACAGGTACTTTACTTTCAATTCAGAAGTTCTAACGTTCTTCCCCTGAAGGGGACATTGTGTGCACTGGTGAGCTAGCAGAGCCATTCTCTCCAGGAACTTCTTATAACTGACTACTGAAATTATAAGTCACTGAAATTACGAAGGCTTGAAGTACCCATCTTAAATAATTCACTTCCAGCCCATCTCCATTCCTTTATTACATCATCCTGTATTATTCTCTTCATACTTACCTGAAATTGTCATGCATAAGTTTAGTTTATAGTCTATATTTTCATATTATCCATCACCATACAATGAGTGTTATACACTGCTGTATCACTGGAACCAAGAAGAGGATCCGGCTCCAGGAAGCACTCAGTGAATAATTTGCTGACTGAACTGTAGACTCACATGATATCTCTGATGCCATTCATTACAATGTTTCCCAAAAAAGCCAAGAATATGAATTTAAATGTATATTAAATATTAGATGGTTCTTAATTTTTAAATCAAAGCCCTTATGAATAATCTTCACTTGGGACATTTATTGGCATAGGAAAATAACAGTAACTATTCTCAGACATACATGTATCAATATCAATTTAAAAGTGCATCAGTATTTTATTATTGAATGTCTGCGTTAATCATACATCAATATGCATTCTGCTTCTTGGCAGCTGCGGATTCCAGACTCTCTGGTTTACAGCATAGCATTGCTGAGCTGGGTGCCATATGGCTGCACTCCTTTGGTCCAAGTTTTGATCAATCGAATTATGGGAGACTGACTCATGCCATTTTACAGAAGGCAAAGAGCTGGTATGGAGCCAAGCTCCAAAAATATCTCTTGAAGAAAAATGTACTCTAAGCATCAAAAGGAGGAACACATCAACCATTTACGTGTATATATAATTTTTACTTAATGTTTCTCTCAGTGACAAATTGCCAGAAACCTGTTTTCTCCCTAACAGGACATACTTCTTCCAAAATTTTGACTGGTGCTGTGCTCATGTGTGTGATTAAAATTATTCTTTATCAGCAGTAGCGAAGACTTTTATTGCATGAAGCCAGCAATTTTGCTCTTTTACTGCAAGTAATCAAAGAAACGAAAGAGAGAAGGGGAGGGGAGAGGACCTGCTGGGAAGGAGAACAGAGGAAAAGAAAACCAAAGAAAGCTCATGTTATACTTTAGTAAGTTTAAAAACTAGTAAAAAATGTGATTAAATACTCTGAAAATGTAGAATTACTGAGAATTAATAACATGCTGGTACAAAGAAACAGAAGTGATTCAAATCATTCTAAAGTGAATGATGAATAACAGTGGTTAATGAGCTTGACTATGAGATTACCTTAGCGAAAACAGAAACTGTAAGTTCACTTATATAATTATATAGAACTATAGAACTATAGTTATAGAACTATATATATAGAACTATAGAAATATATATATAGAACTATAGAACAGTTATATAATTACACAGAACTCATGAGATACATCTTTTAAATATCAGTTTTTTTAAAAAGACAACTTTTTTTGAACATTCAGATTTGAGGGGAAAAAAATCTATCTTATATTTTCATAAAGATGAAATCAAGTTTTAGTGGTACATCCTTGGCCCTAGTATTCATATAAAGAATAGGCACCAAATTGCACAGATCCCAGGAAGGGCCATACCTCTGGGTGCCAAGCTAGATTGGGGCTAGTATTCTGAATTGGTTTAGGGGTAAAAGTGAAACCGCAGGCTAAGTATCTTTCAGAAACACAGTATATGAAAAGTAAAATATTAAGATGGCGTTGCACTTTTTTTAATAGTAGTATTTAATGGTGTTGGTGTGTTATCCATAATCATCTACTTTAAAATTTTAACAATACTATAGATAACATTCAGGGCTAACTGAACATGGATATGCATTCATATTCCGGCTTTCCTATTGATTTTGTGTGTCACCATACAGAAATTACTTAATTTCTTTGCTCATATTTTTTTAGAAAAAAATGAAAACAATCCTATCTATATTATATACCAAGTAGGAGTTACATAACTGTCACCTGTAGGAGCCTTTCACACCCCATAGCAGTACCAGTAGTAGAGGGCACATAGTAGGCACAAAATATCTCCTTTACTGATTTCTGCACATATCAGAAAAAATTTCTCAAAGAAACAGTTCAGCAACATGAATTGGCAGGTAAAATTCTCTGTGAGTGATAGAAATGCAATTAGTAGATGAAAAGGGCTGATATGTACGTGGATTTCACTTGGCCATCTCTGCACTATACTGCCCTCCCTTTCCACTGGATTCCACGACAGCCTCAAAAGAGGAAAGGATATGCCAAACTTTTCTCTCACTGCAAGAAAGTTTTAATTGAAAATGAGAATGCTGAGCTGAATATAGTTTCAGCAGATTCCCAGTTAAATTAGAAGGGGCTTTTCGTTTAAGTCCTAGTGTTGATATGTCACTGTGCTCTGTCACTTTGAAAAGCGATAGTGCTTTGTTATCAGCACTGAGCCCTGGCAGGCTTCTGATGTAGACTTAGACTGAAATAGAATGCCAGAATGATGAAGGCGGCTGCTTACCTTCAAAAACCACCACGCCGTCGACGTGGACAAAGGTGCTGACATACTGCTCTGTCCAGTCCAGTGAGTTTGATAATCTTCTACCAAATCATTTTCACATTAGAGCTTGCAATTTGAAATCTTAAAAAGGTTCATTGGATTTCAGCAGCGGCGTGAATATTATTGATTCCACTAGATTCGTTCTACCCAAACTCCTTATTTCTTAGGCAAATAATTTATAATTAATTTTTGCTCTTTAACAAGAAATTTTATTTAGGAAGTATTTAAAGAAAGAATATTATGACTTGATTATCTACAGGGAGCCTGCCCTGGCACTCATTTATTGAATAAAAGTTTTTTCTGTGCCAACTTTCTGCCAAGACCAGAGGTAGGTGCTTGAAATGGAAAGACAGATAAAAACAAAAATAAGTAATTATAAAATAAGACAGCAAGTGAAATATTATGCATAGGACATTAGTGAACCACAAAAAGCAATTATCTTGATATTTCTTAGAAAGATAGCCACAGAAACGGTGCATGTGTCACCAGAATCCTTTTCCTAATTACAAGATCAGCAAATTGTATGTATGGCTATTTATGTTGATATGACGTTATCTTTCTTGGGCAGGAACAAAATTCCTCTCTGAAACAGTTGAATAAGCACATTTAAATACAGAGTCTTACAGGAAAAATGCAAAGAATATGAAGACTTGGTAGTATCATTCCTCCTGGCAGTTACTCATGGTTTAACTCTGCGTATGCTGAAGAGTTCCGGTTCTTCCCTTGACCACAAGGAAAGGAAAGCAGGTCTCTGCGGAAGTCTCCCCTCTAGCACTCCTGACACCTTTAATGTGAATTCACATTTCAACTGAATCATGTTTCTCTACATTAAACTCTAATAGATACCGCAGTCAAAGAGTTTAAAAACTGTACAGTGAAAGACACTTTTTACCACGTTGTCTGCCTTTAAAAATGGATCTATTTTTAATTCCTTCCCTATTAGTTAGTGTTTCAACAGCTCACCAGTGCTGCGTTAATCTTTAATCAATGGCTCTTTGTTTTTACATTCTAATTTCAGACCACTAACTAACATGCAAATAAAAATGGTAAAGCAAATGTAATAATGATACAAAAAGACTTGGATAACTAAAAGTGACCCTATGTGAATAATGAGAAAGGTTCCAGAAAGCTTTACTAACACACTGCTCTGTGCAACTGGCTGGCATTAGGCTGATAATGGATTTCACTTTTTTTTTTCTTTTAAGCAGAGAACATTAAAATTGCATTGCTCCTAGACAAAATTTAGATGATAAAGTGTAATTTCTTGTGATGTTATTTAGAGCCTGAACTTAACATGAGGTATTGACTCCTAACTGGTATCCATTAACATAGTTACATATGTAAATAATATCTGTCTTATTAAGCTCTTATCCCCTTTGTCAGCAAATACTGCTACCTGATTTTTCTTCCCTTCCTACTTCCCAGCTGTATTTTTAGGTGTGTGGTGTAAGGAAGGGAGTAAGTGATTTTACTTCTGTAAACAAAGCCAGATGAGAAATGGCTTTGATGCTGCCATGGAAGTAATTGAGGATGACTAATTTCGGAGAACAAAAAACATGTGACTATGGTGTCCTCATTCTTTCAGAATTGTGTAAATAATACTCTTAAAATGTCAAACAGATCTTAAGAATATCCTATAATATTTCTAGTCATATTTTATAAAGAAACACTAACAAGTTGTAGCTGTCAGAATGATCCTCCTTTCTAGGCAAAATAACTAACACAGAAACAAGATGTATGAGGAGATCAGCAATTTATAAGACAATTGCCTTTTGCTTCTATTTTCAAATTATCTGCTGGCTTATACTGTGGTTTTACAGCTATTTGATCTTGTATGTGTGTGTGCGTGTGTGTGTGTGTACTTCTGTGATTTTCCAGGGACAGTGGTGTATTGAGCAATTCTGTCATAATTTTCAAAGAAAGAGGTTGAAATATTTTATAGTATAGATATTTACTAAGAATCAAGTCTTACCATAAGTATAGACATATTGACAAACAGAAGAAAGAATAAATGCATTAACTTTTACAAAATACATAAAAATATTATAGATATATTTATTTTGTTTCTTCCCCCTTTCCCCTACAGCAAAGGAAACATACACACACACACACACACACACACATAAAATATTATTCCTTATTTATAATTTTTAAGGCAAAGTAAATATCGTTATATTTGTTTACAGTATAGGTATTGTCTCATAAACTCATAAGGTTAGTGACTGAGAAATGAGCCCATAATTAATATTATGATGAATTTCTAATTAAAAAAACAAAATTAAACAGATATGACAAATGCTGTGAAATTAAGTGTAACTTTAAATTTATCCTTTTTGTAAAATTTAAGGTCATTTCACATATTATTCAATTTGTTCAAGGAAAAAACAACCCTGAATAATGCACTTGAAAAACAGACAACATTAATTAGATGGAAGTAATTAAAACAGACTGAAAAACAGAGCATCAAAATCAAACAGAAAAATCATTATGCAATATAACCATAATCATTGCTTTGTTCATTCTGATAAAAAGCTACTATCAATGTGGCATAAACAAGCCAGCTAGTTATTTAAAAATAGAGTGTTTAGCATGAAAGCCTTTACTGATTCACTAGTTTATGATTAATCATTTATGGATTACCAGTAGGTTTGATATGCATGAACTGTTCAGATCAAGAAAGGAGTAAGATATATGCCCTCCACATGGAGCTCTTAACCTAATAAGAGCAAGAAATATATAAATAAATAATATTGATGATATATCTACTTATGAGCAAAGTGCCTATAGATACCACCTATTATGTTCATATCAGAATTTGTATTCATAAACCAAATTAAGGATGCTGGATACTTCTTTGAAGTTCTTCAGCATTGTTTATACCTAATTGTTTATTGTTATTTGATGTTTGTTAAACAACTGAAGAGAAAAATGCAGTAAAATCAAAATGTTTAAATAGTCACAAAATGGCCATTTCAAAAAAGATTTCACTAGTTCATAAACAGAAAGTTATATAAACTGTGCTGTGTTGCACTGCAGCTGATGAGGCAGTTGTAAGTACTTTCTCCGTGATTACAACAAGGGTGCTGATGTGTATTTTTGCAATGGAAGACTTAGTTGCAAGATTGAAATGGAATACTTATTTGAGATAAATCATAAATCAACCTTGTGTTGTGAGTTTCAGACTCTCCCAGCTTGCAAAATGATCTGAACATCATCCTCTACTATGATATTCTCTCCCAGGTTCATGGGAATAGCAGCTCAGATTCAAAGTGGTAGCAAGTTGGAAAGCCTTTTCATACAACTTTCCTGAATTCTCAAGAAAGGCCTGTTTTTCAGTCTCAGAAGCACCCTTTGGCTATTCCTGCATCTGGGACTCCAGTAGGGTGGGTTTGTAACCAAAGCATGATTCCATGTTGGTAACTGGAATGCAAAAAGGTCAGTTCCAAAATTCAGAGGCAGGTTGCAAGCTTGGATTGAGGTTCAGTCAGGACAAGTTGTGAAAGCTGACTTCTGGCTTAAAGACTATTCAACTTTCACTTACTGAATTTTTGGAAATTTAGTACTTGATTGATCCAAGTAGATAGTTTCTACCTTTCTATAAGTGACTTCAAATTTTTATAGATTTTATTTTTTAAGTCCAAGCCTATGAGTTCTTCACCCATCTCCACTCTGAATGAATCTTAATTTGCAATTGCCTAGCTCTCCTGTATTCATGTAGATTATTTAATTAAGGGCAAGAATTACATAACATAATTTTCCTTAATATGTTCATATCCTTAGTGATCAATATAGGACACATATAGGATTTGATTGTTAGCTATAATAATGGGTATTGTTGGAAAATATTTTTATATTAACATGTTTTCTCTTAGACATATCATATGTATATGTGTATGTATATATATACATACACATCTCAACACTTTTGTAAGTTGATGTGTGCATGTATCTATAAAGATATACTTTTACCAATTTACTTACCATAATATCAAAAAAGATATAATCTTATTTATAAATGTTTGACTCAACAAGCTAAGCCTAGAATTACCATTTCACCCAGGTTTATACTCAAAAAACTTTAAAACAAGCTTAAAAAACTGTACAAATATATTCATCACAGCACTATGCATAATATCCAAAGAATAGAAACAATCCAAATGTCCATCAACAAATAAACAATATGTGATACAATCTGTACAAGGAATATGATTTAGTGCTAAGCAGAATGAAGTACTAATGCTACTACAAAATGAATGAAATATTTTGTTAAGTGTGAGAAATCATACAGAAAAACCGCATACTATGGAGTTTAACATAGAAATTCTGCAGAAAAGAAAAATACATAGAAAACAAATATGTGACTTCCAGAGAATGAGAAATAAATAGATATGTTTTCCTTCTGCAGTAATAAAACTTTGAAATTAGGGACAAGGGATGGTTTCACAATATTGTGAATGTGCTAAAGTACTACCAGTTATACATTTTTAAATAGATAAACTAACTTTATATTATGTACATTTTATCAAAGAATTACAAATTAATAACAATTGATTTAAAAACAAAAATAAAATCTTGAACTTGTGTACCTTTTAAGGAGCTATCCACTAATTCCTTTGTAGATGACTAAATTACTAAAATGTACTTTAAAGGAAATGCAATGGGAACCTCCATATACATGAAAGTAACCAAAATCACTTACCCAGATAAAGATGAGTCCATCCCCCCTGCAGTCCAGACGGCCTGTATTTTTGTTATAATAATGACTCTGAATACTTTTCTTTAAAGATACCCAGTTTAATTAAATTTGGGAAATGTAATTCTTCTTTGATAAAGTTCATTTTGCAAATCTGGTAGTTTTAAGATACATTATTTTCCTTCCTTTGGATGTATTATGTGTTAAAATGATTATTAATAGGTAAATTCATACCACCAGAGTCAGAGGGTTGATATACATAAACCAATACCATTGATAACAGAGGCAGAGACAGCAAAAGAGAGACAGTAAGTAAATGATGTGACATAGCCAAGAAGAAATCATTGCGGTAACCACAGATACAAACAATTTTTTCCAAAAATAGAAACTTCAAAGTGGGTCTAGTTGATAGGATTCCGATCACTCTCTTTATTGGTATGGGATGGTGAGCAGTCCGGGTGTCTGGAGAAGATGGAAAGTCATTCACACCTGTTTTCTTTACAAATAATTGAGAGAGCTTATAAATTATTCTCTAATCTGTAACCACAAACTCACACATCCTGCCTAGGTGGCTGGAAGTTCTTTCTCAAAGGTAAATCTTCAACATCATAATAGTGATATCAAGGATTTTTAGACAAGGTTACTCTCTTCAAAGTAGTCTTTTAGATGTTTCCTGTTTAATGTTTTAATCATCACAATAATTCTATAAGATATTTACCACTTCTGAGAAAATCCTTCAAGTATGATAAGAAAATCAAACCTGAATCTTGCATGTTGTCAGTATCTTCCCTCATTCAAACCAAGTTACATACAATAGAAACAAATATTTCCCCAACAGCTGCTAGTTATTTACTATGTGTGTACACCTACATATTCTCTACCCTTCCCGGTCCTCTCTGAGCAATCTCTGTGGGCCGAAATATACCCTACTACCTCTATACCTCATCTACATTGTTATATGAATCAGTAATATGTTCCTTTTTATGACTCACTATTATTCTACAGTATAGTTATATCAATATATCTTGCTTAGTTGAAAATGTCATTTTAACTCTACATGTTGATATTGTTTTTTAAAGCAAAACAGAAAAAAGGGTAGAAATAATACAGAATTTCAAAAACAGTAAGAAATTAGCACTAGTTAATATATTATATATTGTTATCTTAGATGTAGTTGTTAAGTCACAAAATCTAAGCATGAAAAATGAACAATCAATTCTTTTTGATGAACTATCAGAGAATTAGCAATATGGTTATCTATCTTCCACATTTAAACATACATACAGTTATATGTGTTTACCCACAAGTTGTTCTTTCCTTTTGCACACTTTCTTTCCCTTTCATTGTTACAATATCTATTGTACATGTTGCATCTTATCGATCTTTCAGTTTATTATTATTTACAATAGAAAGACAATATATTTAGAAATCTGATTCTGATTTATTTCACTTATGAGGATAGTCTCAAGTTGCCTCCATTTACCTATAAAAGCCTCAAAATCATCTTTTTATAGATGAGTAATATTCCATTGTATAAAAATACCACATCTTTTTCATTCATTCTGTGGTTGATGAGCATTTTGGTTGTTTCCAAGATTTATTTATTACAAACTTCACTGATAGAGACATGGGTGCACATATAACACTGCGACATGACATTTTCAATTTTTCTGGGAAAATATACATGGTGGCAGGGGGGATAGCTGGATTGAATGGAACTTCCAATCCTAGTTTTTTGAGAATTCTCCATACTGATTTCCCCAGTGGCTGCACCAGTCTACACTCCCATCATCAGTGGAGAAGTGTTCCTTCTTCCCCACAGCCCTGCCAACATTTGTTATTTAGGGTTTCTTGATGCCAGCCATTCTTTTTGGAGTGAGTTGGAATCTCAATGTTGTGATTTGCATTTCTCGAATGACCAATGATGGTAAACATATTTTCATGTATTTATTTGCCATTTATATATCTTTATCTGAGAAATGCATATTCACTGCAGATGACCATTTTGGAGTGGGTCTTTGAATTTGGGAGGCTTGAAGTATTTCAATTCTTTGTGTTCTGGACATAAGTCCTTTAAGGGACTGCTGGCTAAAATTCTTTCCCATTCTGCGGGTTTTCTTTTCACTTTGTCAGTGATTTCTTCTGAAGTGCAAAAACTTTTTAATAAGATGAGATCCCAGTTGTTTATTCTTTGAAGTACTTCCTGTTTATGAGCTCTTTGTCTACCCCTATGTCCTCAAGATTTCAACCTACCTTGCCTTACATTAGATTTAGATTTTTCTGCTTTAATATTTAGATATTTGATCCATTTTGACCTTATTTTAGTGCATGGTGATAGACATGGGTCTAGTTTCAGTCTAGCATGTGGAAAGCCAGTTTTTCCAGCACCATTTGTGAAAGAGGCTATCTTTCTAAGCCCCTTTGTGAAATATAAGTGGCTGAGTGTATTTGTAAATGTGTCTGCATCTTCCAATCTATTCCATTGATCCTCAGGTCTATTTTTTTGCCAGTACCATGCTGCTTTTATCACTGTAATATTGTAGTATAATTTCAAGTCAGGGATTGAGATGCCTCCTGCTTTGCTTGTATTGCCCAGAACTGCCCTTGCTATTCTAAGTTCATCTGTTTCCAAATGAATGTTATAAATGTTTTCTCTAGATCTGTAAGGTATGTCAATGGTATTTTGATTGGGATTGCATTAAATCTGTATAACAGCTTTGGGAATATGGTCATTTTCAAATGTTGGCTCTTCTTAACCAAGAGCAAGGGATAGCTTTCTGTTTTCTAATATCCTCTTCAATCTCCTTTTTTAGAGGAGTATAATTTTCAGTGTATAGGGCTTTTATATTCTTGGTTAGGTTAATTCCTTTGTATTTCATTTTTTGGATGTTTTGTGAAAGAGGTTATTTCCATAATTTCTCTCTCAGTGAGTTTGTTATTTGTATACAGGAATACTATTGATTTGTGAGTGTTGACTTTGTATCCAGCTACACTGCTAAATTTGTTTATTAACTCTGGTAGTCTTTTGGTGGAGATTTTAGGGTGTTTTATGTATAGTATTGTGTCATCTGAAAATAATGATACTTTAATTTCTTCCTTTCCTATCCTTATTCTTTTATTTATGTCTCTTGTCTGATTACTCTGGCTAATGTTTCCAGAACTATATTGAATAGGAGTGGTGATAGTGGACATCCGTGTCTTGTTCCTGATTTTAAGAGTGAAAGCATTCAGTTTTTGTCCATTTAGTATAATGTTGCCCTTGGTTTGTCATAGATAGCCTTTATCAAATTGAGGTACATACCCTCTAGTCTGAGTTTCTGTAAAGTTTTTATCATGAAAAAATGTTAGACTTTATCAAAAGTATTTTTGAGTCTATTGAAATGATCATGTGATTTTTGTCTTTGGCTCCATGTGGTGTATTACATTTATTGATTTGAGTATTTTAAACCATCCCCATATTCCTAGGATAAATCCCACATGGTCATGATGTATAATCTTCTTGATGATTTGCTAATTTCTATTTGCCAGTATTTTTTGAGATCTTTGCATCAGTGTTCATTAGTGAGACTGGAATAACTCTTTTTGGTTGGGTCTTTGGTTTTGGTATCAGAGTAATACTTGCCTGCATGAATGAGTTATGGGAGAATTGCTTCCCTTTGAATTTCATTGAAGAGTTTGAGGACTATTGGTGTTACATCTTCTCTAAATTTCTTGTAGAATTCCACCATGAATCCATCAGGACCTGGGCTTTTCTTCATTGGTAGGGTTTTAATCACATTTACAATTCAGGCACTATGGTCAGATAATATGCATGGGATAATTTCAATCCCTTTATATTTACTTAAGAATGTTCTACGGGCTAATACATGGTCTATTTTGGCGAATGTCCCATGCATAGCTGAGAATAATGTGTATTCTGATGTGGTTTTGTACAACATTCTGTAAACATCTACTAAGGCCGTTTGTTCACAGGTTTGATTCAGTTATGTTATTTCATTGCCAACTTTTGGTCTAGTTGATCTGTCTATTTCTGACAGTGGGGTTTTATGGTCCCCTATTATAATTATGTGGCTCCTTATTTGTTTTTTTTTTAAAGAAAATAAAACAAAAGAGGACAGATCCAAGCAGATCAGAACAATATAAGCAACACAGCTCTTCACATCAAGACAATTGGATATCAACAGTAGCTACCATAATGTCTCTTTCTTTGAAATAGTTGAGCTTAGCTTTACAAACAATAATATCAAACATAACAAAATAGAATAAAACCACTGGAGAGAATGAAAGTGTTGCAAGGCATTCTGAACCAAATAACCAAAGATGAACAATGGCTACTATCTCATTTTCCATAAAAAATTTGTCTATACTACCATACATATTAAAATCCAATAAGGCACAACATGATTGAACCAATGGTAATAGAAAAACAAAAGCATGGTAGGATTTCAGAGCAAGATGATATTAAATCAACAATGGCTGCCATATTGTCTTTTCTTCAAAGTAACTATTCATACCATCGCATATAAGATCAAACAAAACAGTATAAAACCATTCAAACCAATGAATGAAAATACAAGACTTCAAAGCAATATAATGGTGAAACATGATTACCATAAAATCTTCTGTACTCTTACCATTTCTTCCACTAGGGAGACTATATGGTATTTATACATGTGAGTTTGATATTTCTGACTTATAAGTATGGATTCAAGTTGCATTCATTTATTTATAAATATGTCAATGTGATTATTCTTTATAGCTGAGTAGTACTCCATTGTATAAAAGTACCACAATTTTTTTTTTTTATCCATTCCTCAGTTGATGGGCACTTAGGTTGTTTCCAAGATCTGGCTATTACAAATTGTGCTGCTATAAACATGGGTGCACATATATCACTGTGGTAAGATGTTTTCAGTTCTTCTGGGAATATGCCTAAGAGTAGAATACCTGGGTCAAATGGGACTTCCAATCCCAGCTTTTTCAGCATCTCCAGACTGACCTCCACAGTGGTTCCACTAGTCTACACTAACAGTGCAGAAGAGTTCCTTTTTCCCCACAGCCTCTCCAGCATTTGTTGCTGGTAGTTTTGTTGATCCTAGCCATTCTTTCTGGAGTGAGATGGAATCTCAGTGTGGTTTTAATTTGCATTTCTCTAATGACCAATAACAATGAACACTTTCTTCATGTATTTACTTGCCATTCATATCTCTTCATTTGAGAACTGTGTGTTCAACTCGGATGCCCATTTTTGGATTGGGTCTTTGAATTTGGGGGCCTGATTCTTTTTAATTCTGTATAAGTTCTAGACAGAAGTCTTTTATCTGAGGGACAGCTCACTAAGATTTTTTTCCCAGTTTGTGGGTTTTCTTTTCACTCTGCTGAAGATTTCTTTGGACATTTAGAAACACTTTAATAAGACGTGATCCCAGTTATTGATTCTGGGAAGTATTTTCTGTGCATTTTGGTTCTTGTTCATGAATTCTCTACCAACCCCTGTGTCTTCAAGATTTTTACCTACTTTGTCTTCCAACAGATTTAGTGTTTATGTTTTAATATTTAGATCTTTGATCCATTTGGATTTTAGTTAAGTATATGGTGACAGGTATGGTTCTAATTTTAGTTTTTGGCATATGGATAGCCAGTTTTTCCAGCACCATTTATTAAAGAGACTATTGTTCTTCCAGTAAACATGCTTGGCCCTTTTATCAAAGATAAGGTGGTTGAGTGTGTTTGTAGTTGTATCTTCTAGTTTGATCTTCAGGTCTATTTTTATTCCAATACCATGTTGATTCTATTACAGTAGCTTTGTAGTATAACTTCAAGTCAGGGATTGTGATGTTTCCTGCCTTGGCTTTGCTGCTTAGAATTGCCTTTGCTATTCTAGGTCTCTTCTGTTTCCAGATGAATTTTAGGAGTGATTTCTCTAGATCTAGGCTGCTTATTTGGATTTCATGTCTATTAGTATTTGTCTTACATATTTGGGTGCCCCTATAATTTTGTGCATATATGTTTATGATTGTTAGCTCTTCCTCTTTAATTATTCCCCTGACAAGTATGTAGTGCTTTATCTCTTATGATGATTTTTTGTTTGTAGTTCATATTGTCTGCAAACAGAATAGCTACCCCTGCTTTTTTCTGGGTTCCTGTTGCATGGAATATTGTTTCCCATCCTTTGACTTCTAGTATGAGTTTTCTTTTGAGTCATATGTGTTTCTTGTATACACAATATTGTTGGATCCTCCTTCTTGATCCATTTTGCCAACCTATTTCTTTTAATAGGTGAGTCAAGGCCATTTATATTGATGGATATAACTGATATGTACTGGTTCAACTTTGTCATGTTATTTTCTTGCTGTTGGGTTTCTGCTTCCCCCCCCCACCCTTGTTTAATTGCTTTCTCTGTCTAATGGCTTCTTTCTGTTGTTCTGGGAATTGTAGTCATTTTATCTCTCTCTAATATGTCTTTCAGTGCTCTTTTTGAGTCAGTTTGGTGGACCTGAATGTTTTCAGTTGCTTTTTGCCATGAAGGTACCTTATTTCTCCATTTAATTTCAAAGAAAATTTTGCAGGGTACATCAATCTGTGTTGAAAGTTGTTTTTTTTTTTTTCAGAGCTTGAAATATGTCATTCCAAGTTCATCTTAACTTGAGAGTTTGTACTGAGAAGTCTGCCATGATTCTAATAGGCTTTCCTTGATAGGGTAGTTGTGTCTTTTCTCTAACAGCTTTTAGTATTCTGTTTTTATGCTGTATGTCTTGGATTTTAATTGGTATATATCTGGGTATAGATTTATTTTGGTTATGAGTGTTTGGCATCCTCTATGCCTCATTTATGTATTTATCAGATTCTTTTCCCATGCTTGGGAAAATTTCTGCTATTACTTCTACAAATAGTTTTCCTATGCTGTTTGCATGGGCCCCTGCATCTTCATTTTTACCTATCAATCTTATATTATTTATCTTTGTATCAACTTGAAGTTGTTGAATTTTCGTTTAGTGCTGCTTTGTTATTTTTAAATGTTCTTTTCTTTCATGATTGCTAGCTGTAATCCTGTCCTCAAGGTCCAAAATTCTATCCTCAGCTTCATTCAAATGGTTTCTCCAGCTTTCAATAGAGTGTTTTATTTCTTAGATATCTCTTTGAATATGTTTCATGCATTCTACTTCTTTTCTGTGTTATTCATTCAAGGTTTCCATCATTATCCCATGCTCCTATACTTTTTTTTCTATATCTTCTATAGCCATGCTGAGCAACTCCTTTATTAAGATTGTAATTTCTTTCTTTATGTTAAAGATTATTTCCGATCTAATTTCCTCTATAGCCCCATGGAATTGTTTTATTATTTCTCTTATTGTCATTTTAGAAATTTCTGCTGTATGACTTTTAATATCCTCTATATCAATGTCTCCTGTACTTGTTCCTGATGGACTGGATGTTTGAGATTGCATTTTGCTTTTTTGTTTTGTCATTTTCACCTCTTGGGCTAATATTTTGTTTTTCAATCCCACTAGTCTCAACTGTCCATAGTGCATGATTTAGGGCCCTACTGTGTGGTTGATGTTTGTCCAATTTCTGGGCCCCACAATGAAGGGGAAGACCAGTAATCTGAATGCCTCCTTCAGGGCCTGTTGAGTCCTAGGACACTCCTGACTAACTTAGGAGTATTGATATAAATCAACCCCTAGTTTCTGCTGTTACTATGACTTCAGGTTGTTCTAGGCCACCAGATCTGCCTGGCTATAGTGTTCCTCTCAGTTGGGACCCTACTTTGTCACTAGTGTCTCATAAGCCCTTTTGATTTCCTCCAGGTTTGGGGAGGCTTTATTGGCACTCTCCTCAACTCACTTGGTCTTCTCTATATGGAGGAATGATTCACCGACACACTTGCCAGGCTTGCTAAGGTCCTACAGCTGGGGGGACTTCACTAATGTTCCTGTTTACCCACTGAGGTCCTCTATTTGAGGGGGAAACTCACCACACTGTCACAAGCCCACTGAGGTCCTCTGTGTGGATGAGGGGTTGGTGAGTCTCCCATCAGCCAAGCAAAGTTCTGCACATGGTATAAGGGGTCTCTGATTGTCAGTGGGCTGCTACAGTCTTTAGGTAGGGGGAAAGGGTAACCTATAATCCACTGCTGTCCCAGGTCTGGGGGCCTTGGAGGAGGGGCAGCTGATGATCCGTGACCATCCCAAGTCCAGGGGGTAAGGAGGAGGGGATGTGAGCCCTCAATGGTCATGGGATCAGAGAGTGGCTAATGTGACACCCCAGGTTGTCATGGTCAGCGACAAGGACCCAAACACACATGCTCCTGTTGCTGTTGTTAATAAAGCTAAATAAACACAAATAAAATTATTTGTGGATATATGTTTTCTGTTTTATTGGCAAAACCAGGGTGGGGACTCCTGGATGAAATGAATAATGCATTTTTTATTTATAAAAGAATCTTGCTTTTTCAGTGTAGCTGTGATACTTTAAGTGTCTCGGGTGCTCTTTGTCTTCAACAAAACTATCGTTAAGAGTCCTATTAATTTCAGTAATTTTCTTGGCTATATAGTGTATATTAGGTTTGTATTTTCCCGTTAGTTTTCCCATTAACTCATATATTTGCTTTCAATTCACATAATTCATTAGAAAAATATATAAATTTTTAAAAAGTTATCAGGTTTTGCATTACTGAGCTATGACATAATTTATATTCTAGTTATATGTCCTTTTTAACACATATGTATTATAAATCATTTCACCCAGTTTTTGGCTTGTCTTTAATTGATTAGTAGTGTTTTTGAAGATTACAAGGGTATTTTTATCTTGCTAATGTGTTGAGTTTTTAAAGATTTTTGAGCTTTTTATGTCCAGTCTAAGCAGTATTTCCATAGTCACAAAATTTCTTCTATATTTTCTTTGACAGATTTTACAATTTCAATGGAAATACTTTTCTAAGATGACACAATTTTTCCTACAAAATCATAATAATACTTTTTCTTATATTCTGTTTTAAATAATTTCTCATGAGAAGTATGTTTTTATCGCTCTTTTTTTCACCTGTGTGCAACATTTCTTTGTTCTTGATACACCAATATATTTTTATCACTAACCTTCCGTATTTCTTAAAGTGGTTTCCTCAATTTTATTTCTTCTTGAAGTTATTTTTATTCTTGAATAAGCATGTTTATACATTTCAGTAACTTAGAAATATTCCAGCTATATTTGATCAAGTATTTTTCCCTCCAGGACATGTTTTTTATAAATATAGTGCTACAAGTTGATCTTCTGTTAAATTTTTAAGTTTTGCTATGATATTTCCTGAGAAACATTTAGGCAGGAGCTAATTTAGCTTCATATGTAAGGCAGTATTTTTCTGTGGATTTTTCTTAAGGACCGGTGTATTTTGTCGTCTTTTTAATTGGGGAAGTAGAAATATTAGTTATTCTCAAACTCCTGAGACCTCCAGCAATTGTTTCACTCCTTTCTTGTGGTTCTTGCCCTGGTCTGTGTTAGTTTCATTTAATTTCATTAATGCAGAAAGCATGACTCAGTCTCAGCAGGACGCATCTCTTTGGGGCTCATTCCTCTTTCTTATTCTGCCTTGGAAAACAAAATCCAGTTTCTTTGATTTTTCCCAAATTTGATCTGTATTTCTTCAACTTAACAAGACCCCAGAGTTTCTTTAGGGTAACTCTACCTTTTTTGAGCTACAAACCATGAAGTGTTTGTTGGTACAGTTCAAGTATTTTTATGCACTTATCGCAGGGAATATACTACTGTGTTGCCTCTTGTCCAGTATCTAAAAAAATATAGTTTTATGTGTTTTTACTTGGATATAGTTTCTTAAGGCAGAACAGTTTTTATTATTCCATCCTAGTCTGCCTTATGCTGAATTTAAGGGATTGATATAGTTTCACCTTGTCAAAAAGGGAAACATGATATACAGGACAGACTTACATTGTATGTAAAATTTCTGGTGATTTCTGTATTTATAATAATTAAGGGCAGAAAATAAAATACTCATTGACCAAGAGTACTTTTTTTTCACAAAAACAAAGATAGATTCTTGGGAATTTGCCCACAAGTCAAGAAAGTATTTTTTAAGCATGTTAGATCAAAGCAATTTTAAGAAATGTGGAGCCATTTCAATAATTTGTGGCTAGTGTAAGACATTTGTCTCCTTTTTTCTAAAAATTTCAGTGAGTTCTTGATTAAAATATTTTTTAAAAGGAACTTTTTCAGTGAAGTGACAGTTGTGTCAAACATTTGTCCCTATTGACAAGATAGTGTTTTAGTGCCACAAAACTGCCCACGATTCAAATGGTGTCTAGTCAGGAGCTAGTATTTTAACATCCTGGTTTTCACTGTCTTTAAATTCTGTCTAACAGAATGCAGTCTAGTGATGGTGAACCTTGTAGAGTTTTCAGTGATAGCAAACAGCCCATGTGGCATGTATGCATAGTTTCATCACCTCTGGGAAACACCTTGCCTTAGACACATTAATTGGCATAGAAAAGGATACATAGGTGATTAGAACTACATCATACTATAGCCAAAATCAAACAATTTAGAAATTCTTAAGGATGATAATCTGTATTACTTGTAGAAAAGTAAATTAAAATGTTTAAATGTTGATTTTATTCTTTTCATACACATATATACTCATACAGGCCCATGTAAATGAGTATGTTGTGAAATTTAGTTAGTTATTAACTCACAAGGAATTTTAATAAGGTAATATAGCAGGATATACTTAGCAAGATAAAAATAATAAGCAAATACAAAATCATAAAACTTTGATCTTCTACATTTTAAAATACATCTTTGATTCACCTGATATTTCACTTGAAAATGAGAAAAATTTATGGTAAAAATGAAAATGAACACTTGAACTATATTTAAAACTACAAGTTTCTGGAGAATTACAAATTTAAGTTGCTAGACTTCAGATGATCAGAAATTATACAGAACAGGTAATATAAATTACTCTGAGAATATTGATTACATATATTGGAATCCCTTTAGAAATGATGCAAAAAAAATTTTCTAATGCTGTGTTTGTATCTTTTTAAAGAGTAAATTTCATGTAAAAGTATACCTCAAGGATATAAAGATAACACTATCTGAGCTTTACTAATTTATTATGACATTAAAGTTGTCTAATTATAGGTCAATTTGGTTACACATCTTTACTAATCTATTATGGCATTAAAATCATGTTCAATTATAAAACAAATTTGGTTACACATGGTTAAGGAATATCCATCAAGTCTCTAATAGTAGAACAGGACTGGAGATTTAACTCAGCAGCATAAGCGCCTGCCTTGCAATCACAAGGTTGTGAGTTCAATCCCCGGTAACAAAAAGAAAAAAAAAAAATCTAATAGTAGAACATCTGTAGAAAAAGTGTAATGTGTATTTCTAAATATTTTCACTAAACTAAAAACAATTCTATTATTAAGCTAAAGTAAAACATTTATATTTATATAATGTCATATTATAATTTCTATTGCTAGCGCTTATACATTAATCTTTGTAATATGGGATGGACAATATGATTTAACCTGGGTAAATGCCCTATGGAAATTGAGGTCCATACACTCCTATGTATATTTGTGCAAATACTCAAAAAATAACTATTTAGGTCTTGAAATTAGGCAAAAATTCAAATTCTGGTCACCCATGTGATGTATACAGTTATTGTGATTAATTTCATTTTATAGAAAAATAAGATAAAATGCACTAATGAACAGTTTAAAACATAAGTTGAAGCAAGATAATAAAAATACACATAATGTGATTTTTTAAGATTCAAAAATAGGCATTTTTGGAATGCATAATTATCTAAGTGATCAAACAAAAAGACACATAAAATAATGAGGTTATCACAAAGTGAAGAGGCAATGTAGTTGAATATGGATATATTGGGTTTCTAGACAGAAACAAAGTTCATCATTGTGACATATATGGTACTCTCATGACAAAAAATTTGTGATTACCTGTGGAAAGTAAAGTTATACCTGATACACTTATGTCCATGTATGCTTTCCACAATAACAGTAGTGCACTAGAGGTAAATCTCAGGTATATGTGACAGCTGGATGAAGTATATAACTGATGCTTAAGCTCTTTTGGATGTTTGACTCTGTATGTCTCATTTTTATAATTTTCCCTGAAATATTAAGCCTAGTTCTCTATATTTCTGAAAATATTAATTTATACTTTACCTTTCAATTTTGAATAAAATTTGTTGAATAAATGCAGCTCTGTCAATTTCCCCATGTGTTATTTTCATGTCTTACTATGAAAAATGTATTCCTCTCAAATTGAGGTAAAATATAAAATGTTATTAATGAGACCTCTTCTACTTACTTAAATAGTGAAACAGCATTTCAATTCATGGGAGTTGGATTTTTGTTTTTAATTTAGCATTTCACCGTATAAAAAGAGCAAAACAACCATGTAACACTGCTGATAATAAAATAAACAACTAATCTTTGTCTACCACTTCCCCATACTGCCACCTGGAAACTAATGTGTAGGTTTATGGGGTATTTAAAATTTATACTATAGAAAGTGGTAAGTTACGGAGAAGATGATTCTGTAAGTAGCCTGCCTAAAACGTAGTCGACGTCAAATGTAAAAATGTTAAAATTGAGGTATTAGAAAATGTAATGAAGACAAGATTATAAGAACATGCAAATAGTTGTCCTCCTACATCTGATACTAATTTGATATTTGATTTCTAATAGCTTTAAGGGACAATATGCAACAATAAATTATTTCCAGAAGAGAAGGAACCTTTGTATCTTGTGCTGAGATAGTTTTTAACAAATTTTGTGTATCCTATGAGGATATTTGGGCAATTTCAATGGAAAAAGTACATGGAAACTACTTAAAACAGTGACTTTAAAAATATAAAGTAAAAAATAGTAGTGCAGTTAAGGTTATTAGTATCATAACTTTGAAGCTACTGAATCGGATTTTTTACATTTGAATAGTAATCAATAATTTTTAATACTATTTGGATTTGTTCTGTCTGAATGAGCAATATAGAAAGACGTGCAGTGATAAGGAACTTCAATCTTATAATATTTCTGGCTGGAAGACAAAGTAGGTAGAACCATCCAGGGAGATAGTGAATAGAAGCACGTTGAGAAGAATAAAGGAAAATATTAATTTGAAATATGTTGCTTTTGGGAAACCTGTGAGAGTCCATTGTGAGATTTTTTGTAGGCTGGAATCTACTCAAAGAGGAGACAGGGGTTTGGAATTTCAGGTTGAGCATTTCGCTATAATTTAATCCCTGGGAACTAAGTAGAACACTTAACCAAGACAGAATATGAGAACTAAATGGCTAATGATAGAACCCAAAAATATTTCTTAGACTATTTTACCTTTTTAGACAGAAGCAATAAGTATGAGAGAGAGAAGAAAGGAAGCGATTGGTAGATATAAATCCTGGCACAACTTTCAAGCAGTGCTGGATTCATGGGCTCCTCAAGGTATCTTTTCCTCCCGGTAGCACAGTATAACTCTGTACAGGCTTAGAAATCTACAGTTTGGAGAAATATTCTGCTCCTAATTTTCACTTATTGTCCTAAATTATATGTCCACCTGTGAGTGGTTGGCCATTGTGGTAAAGGGAATAGAATGCCCTGGTTGACTTGGACCATCCGCCCATTCGTGGAGTCAAACAACCTGATACACATAGATTGAGAATTAGGGTGGGATGGTTACAAATGCCAAGGGCAGCTGGATAGGCAGGCAAATACAGCAGTCCCTTCTGAAATATCAAAACGTGAGTACTGTGTAGAGAAATGATAAGAGAGAAAGCGAATCAGAGAGATGTGAGAAAACAAGGAGACTGTCTCAGAGGCCAAAGAAAATTTTAAGGAGGGCACATTTAGGAAACCTAGCACCTCAAAAAAATGAATCTGAAAACAAGTTATTCAGTTGGTATTGGAAAGTCATTGTTTTAATAAAGGTGTTTTCAGTAAAGGTGGAAACCAGACTTTTGAGCTGTAAAAGCTAACTCAAAATACTTAAGAAAGAGACACAACAGGAGTTTGACAAATCTGTTTTGACAAGGGAAGATTAAATTCACTATAATTTAATATTTATTTATTTGCTACTAAAATGCCTTGGCAAATTGCATTGAATTGATGAAACTAAAGTTAGTAATTGAATTAAGAAAACTATTTCCCTTCCACTATGCAGGAAACATAAATATTTAGCAAATGTGATTTTTCATATGCCTGTGGTAACTACTTTGTTCAATAACATATATAAGTGTATCAGCCGGAGGACAGTAAAGAAAAATTACCAATAATTAAATATAATCTTTGCCTGAAGTAACAATTATCTCATGAATGTTATTCTATAACAATGTACTGTTCTCCAAGAAAAATAAAATAAAATTTTCTTTAAGACAATAAAATTTAAAAACCAAATGTTACCTTTTTTTTCTTTCTTTCTGTATTTCTCCATAGTTTTTGATTGTGAAAAGGTAATTGGGAGGGGTCAAGTTTTACTTGAGACATTTCCTAATAGTAAATACTAGTGTCATTTTCTACTATCTACATGGCTTCCTTCATGGATTGAAAATTGTACCCTTCTGTTCTACTTTCTCTATCAAATATTATTTTACAAACCAGCTAAGTCAGAGTTCATAAATATTGTGTCAGTGCCAGGTGCCACTCTCCACTCACTTCCTAAATCTGAAGAGACTTTAGTTTCTGAATTGAACTAGGAACTGACTCATTTCACTGATTCGTATACCAGTCAAACAGCAAAGTATTAGATTCTTGAAGTTACGAAGACCTCAGAAGTTATCAGTTTTTTTTTTTCCTTAATGCATAAAATGTTTGGAGTGGACAGATTGGTTTTTTTTTGTTTTTTTGTTTTTGTTTTTTTACTATAGTGACTATAAACCTCAACAGAACACTCAAGAAGTCCATTATAATTGCAATGCAATTAGTACCACAAAATGTCAGTGTCTTAGTATCCTTCAAAATATTCATAGGAATCACATTTTTCACCTTTTTGTTTAAATGGAATTGTTCATTGTACTGACTATACAATCTTATGGTAATTTAGGAAGCAAAATTCTCCATTTGTGAAAGAAATTGACTTTCTTTGCCACTTTACTCCTCT
Organism: Hydrochoerus hydrochaeris; assembly: GCA_004027455.1. Taxonomy (NCBI): domain Eukaryota; kingdom Metazoa; phylum Chordata; class Mammalia; order Rodentia; family Hydrochaeridae; genus Hydrochoerus; species Hydrochoerus hydrochaeris. Next base: position 58,662 of record PVLA01006988.1, read on the forward strand.
CCTTTTCAGGCTTTTGGTGATTTATGAACCAATCGTTGATTCTGGAGAAAGTACATTCCTGGGAAGCATCACTTTGCAATGCATTCTTGGAAAGAACACTAGTGTTTCTTTCAGCTTTGAGAGGAGGTTAATATAACTGAGAAGTTTTAAAGTGACTGTGTGTGATAGGTTCTCTTACCTTTTCTTTTTCAAGATCATTGTCATGAAGGGCTGACAAGCAAGTGGTTAAAGGAGCAGTAGGTAATAATAGATTATACATTATAATAGGTTATAAAGGACTATGAGGAAGCACCTAATAGGGGGAAATGGAATGGCACAGTGAAACATGATGAAATTCAAACTGTGAGTTTATAGCTATGAACAAAAGTATCACTAAGACTAGTCATCATTGCCACAGTGACAGACTTCCTACTTCAGTATGTCTGTGGGGTACAGGTTGAGGATCAAACCACTGAGTTGGGGGAAAGAAAAATAGAAAACTCAGGCAGCCAAAGAATAGGTTTTGATTCTTAAGCTTCTGAGCAGTTATGAAGAAGTTTCAGTTCTATCCCCTTTAAGATTATGGAGTAGATTCTTAGAATTTATGGTGCATAAAAATAAGCATAGAAGCTCATTAAAATTCTAGATGCAAGTACTCAGTCTGACTCAGTGTTGGCTACAAATGTATAATCTTTACAAGCTTCCAGGAAAAAATCTGGTGCTACTGGTTGGGAACTACATTTAGAGAAACTGACTGATGAATTTAGAGATTCCCTTCTTCAGGCCAGCGACCTTCTATGCTGCCTGCTGAGATTTGTTTAAATAGCAATAAACCCTAGATTCTGTGATTTGTAGATTGCTTTAATGAAATCCCACATTGCTGTAACCCATGCTGACATTGAAAATTTTACTGACATTCAATTAAAATGAAAGAAGTTGTTTTCTTATAAAAGGTTTTTCCAGCTGCCAATTATTTTCAAAATAATATACTACACCAAAAATGGAAAATAATTTATATCTTGCTGTTTGTTGGCCAGATTTCTTCAAAATTACTCTGTGCCTTTGAAACTTTTTGTGGAGCAAGCAAACAAGCATGAAATGTTGAACAGCTGAGTGAAGAAAAAGTGTTTCTTCTACTCATGAAAATACAAAAGATACATTGCATGCAAATATGCAAATTAACTTTTATCTGTCTTCCCCAGCTTAATGAAGTATTCTCTATATGTTATTAACTGTTCAACTACTGTACTTGGAGAGATTTATGTACACAGGAAATCTTCTAATAATATTTGCTCGTACCCTAAATTCATTCCCAGAAATGAAAGAATTTATTATATATATATATATATATATATATATATATATATATATAATTCTTAGAAGTTTATTATTACATTTAAGTGTAAAAAATTCTGTGCCCTGGAGCAGACAATAATATGTTAAAAATAAATATGAAACATTAAGTCTCAGCAAAAACCATAACTGTCTTATAACATAGATTGAAGTGAGAACAAATACATGAAATTCAATTTTACATCTTTTATTTCTTTTAGGACCAGATCCCAAAAATAAATACCAATAAAATACAATCTTGTTGAATGACTGATATGTTGGATTAGGAGTGAAATCAGTCATATTTAGGAAGGTGAGAATATAAAAAGTCATAGCTTTTTCCAATAATATAAGTAACAGAGCTAAGAATGTGGTTATGTACCTAGTACTACCTGGGTACTTTATATTCCTGATCTCCCTTAATTCTCATGTGAACATTGTGAAATGAGTGGAATGAGTCCCCTGTGGCAGAGAATGACACTATAATGAGCCTCAGTCATGCAACTGAGAAAGTGGTATCAAATTATTTCTGGTTCGTGAGCTACTTCAATACGTTACCAATATTTCTAAACTTGATCAGCTTCAGTTCTGCCCTGTATGTGTGTTTTAATCCATGGGCTTTCTTGTATAATTCAATTAATTACATATGTTTGATTCCTTTCAGTAATGTCTAATTGTTTTATTATTCAATTTGCATATTTTTATTCCTACTCCTGTGTATTCCAGGCTTAGTACTTTGTATTTTTCAAGGAAATAATGACATCAATGATTTCAAATTTTTTAACACAATATAGCTTATAATATCTTCTTAATGTCTGAATTTTCAGTAGCTACGTTTCCTTTATATTTCTGGTTATTACATGTGCCTTTACTCATTTTCCTTTCTTGGATTAGCTTCTCAGGGTTTTAATAATTGTACATTTTTTGATGAGTCAACCTGTAGATTCATCTATTCTATCTATCTTTGATTTGCTATTTAATTTCTTTTTGCTTGTATCATAATAGCATTTCTTCAGTTATTATTCTCAATTTCTTGTTTGCTTGAAATCAATGCTAAGATTATACATTTCTTCTTATATGCATACATTAAAGACTCAAAATATCCAATAGTCATGATTAATTACATATCTCATTGTAAATAATATTTTATTATTATAGAGTTCAAAATATTTTAACAGTTCTGTTGTGATTGTTTCCTTAAATTGTGATTATACTGAGGTTTTGGAATTCACAAACAAGTGGAGACTTTTTTAGAGTATGTCTAGATTAACATCATTATTTTCCTGGGTTTTATGATTTTATTATTTTAATATTTCTTAAGATATAATTGATGCCTCTATATAAGAGGAATTCCGTGATGCATGTGTATGTATAGTAAGCACAGAAAACATGTGTATAAACTAATCAAAGAAAGAAACATTTAAAGCTCTTTATAGCTCACATGTAAAATCAGGAAGAGATGATGGAAGCTGCCCCTGAGTGCCAGGTGAATCTTTCCTAGATGATTATTCTAAAAAGAGCAGTAATCTGTATTTACTGTTTTCCCTAGAATTCTGTGCTGTTGTGTCCATACTGTTAAACTGCTGTGCATTGTGTTAAAACTTTTTCATACAAATCTGCACTATTTAAACTGAAGTACCATGCCTTTCTTGAGGAAAAACACTTAATGCTCCTTTAGTTTCTCAGTTATTGCTGTTCTACCATGTTAGAAGCAAGAAAATCAGGGCTACAATACTTTCCACATTTACTTGCATTGTCAGAACATCAATTTCTGCCTTGACCAACCCTACTATGCCTCTGTATTAGATTTGTATCAGAGTGATTTTGAAAGATATGCATTTTGTTATAGAATAGATATTAGGAAGTTCTATTTCCTATTTCTCTACATCTATAAATTGTATTTACTTAAAGACAATGCTAATATATTTTCATCAGTATTAATAAAACCATACAACAACCTGAAAAGGTGTTATCTATATTATGAAGAAATATTTTTATCATCATATAAAGGATAAAGTTTAAGTTTATACATCACAGTAAAAGACTTTTATGATGTTTTGTTCCTAATTTATACTTTATCATTTATCATTACAAACAAGTAATCCCCAATTTAACTCCTAACTTGCTGTCATAAGATAAAAGTCTTAAATCAATCCCTCTAAAGAAAATTTGACAGTCCTTTGAGCAGTCATTTACAGAAGGTCTTTTCCAGAATATCTAAATCATAATTATAAAAGTGTGAAACTTTATTAAGTGTAATGCAATATATAGATATAGCTATTAATGTATATTAAGTTAATGTTTTAAAAGTTTAAAATTCATAATATTAGTTGTTAAAGTAATTTTTTGCAAAAATACTCTGAAGAAAATAGGAATAGAAGAAGGTCTTTATCTCAAACTGATAAAAACCATCTATGTCAAACCAACCAGGCCAATATCTTGCTAAATGGAGAGAAGCTAGAAGATCTCCCTCTAAAATGAGGAATGAGACCATAATGTCCAATGTCACCACTTCTGTTTTATATACTTCTTGAAATATTAGCCAGAATAGTGAGACATGAAAAAGAAATAAAAGGGGTACAAATAGGGACAGAAAAAGTTAAAGTATCATTATTTGCAGATGACATGATGCTTTTTACAAAGAAGACCCCAACAACTCTAAGAATGATTCTTAGAATGGCCAAATTCAATAGAGTAACAGGGAAGAAGTAAACACTCGAAAATCAATAGTATGCAATTAACAAGCTCACTGAGAAGGAAACTAGGGATGCAATATTTTTTAATAATAGCATCAAAAAAAGGACATACTTAGCCTAATCAAGGAAATGAAAGACCTCTGCAATAAAAACTATAGTACTCTGAAAAGGACATCAAAGATATTAGGAAATGGAAAGACATCTGATGTTCCTGGATAGACAGAAACAATATAGTCTACATGCCCACACCTCCAGAATTTAATAGAGATTTAATGCTATTCCAATTCAAATACCAACAGCATTCCTTACAGAACTGGAGAAAGCAATCCTAAAATTCATATTGAACCAGAAGAGACCTAGACTAGTGTAAGAGGAAAAAAACAATTGAAGTATGTTATGTGCATGTACCAATTCAATATAGTGAATGTAATCCTTGTGTACTACACACATTACTAATAAAAGTCAAAAAGTACCTGAAAAAATTGCAAATTTTAATGGAAATGTAGTAATTCACTTTCTCACATATTTTCAAATATTTGTGTATGAGAATAATAAAGAAAACTGTTTTATACTTAAAATATATTTCATACATACATATGTTGACAGACATGTATGTATTAATAAATATACTTTAAATATTTAAAAAAATTAAGGTCAAGTGTTTAGAAATCTCTCATTACTAATTATGATGTACAAATCCTTTTGGAAATTTTTACACAGTAAATCCCAATGGAAAAAAATACATGGTGATATTGTCAATGATACCTTTCTTCTTAATCTCAGTATGAGCATTTTTATTTTTTTTTACTATGTAAGTAGGCATTTAACAGAATCGTGGAGCTTTCAAACCACATGTCACTGTAATACTCTAGGTGTTTTTAGTTTAACTATTTGTAGAAGTAGAAATTTTCTCCACTCCTATTTTTTATGTTTCCAGCGTCAGGTTCTTTCATTTATAAGACTCTATCAAGTTTGTTACTACAGGGTTTTAAAAAACTAGAGGTTTGAAAAATAAACACTATATAATAGGTGTTGCTTTAAATCACCTCTAGTTTTTCCACATTTTAGTGATTTTTCTTGGGCTCTTTGCTCTTCCTAAAATGTCTTTTTATTTTCTTTCCACAAATAGTTTGTCAATTTATTAAATTTTAAATTTAAGTATCACTATTTTCATATTCTCTTACCCTGAACAAAATGAATTCTATAGTGATTGTATTTTATCATCTCTTATCTCCCCTTACTGTGAATTAGGTAGAAAGCTAAGTAAAAACTCCCTTTAGGAAGATTGGTTTCCCTTCTGACCTGTATAATGTCTCTTAAATTATGAGAATAAATGATTTTGTATATTGCATAAAATTAATATTTAAAGGTTAATATAAATCAGTGAAATGTATACAGTGTTAATATCCCTTATCATGAAATGTATACAGTGTTAATATCCCTAAATAACACGATTTCCTTAACTACTTTTAGTTTCTGTCTAATGAGCATGTTTTCATTTTATTATAACTAATATTGAGTTGAAATATTTTATTCATATTGTTTTTTTCTTTAGTTGGCTGTTGATTTGATATAGTAATTGAATAAATAGCTTGTTGCTTGCTGATATTTTTTGAGTTCCTAACTATGTTTATTTGTTAGTATAGATGAAATGAACTCAATTAATCTAATTTCTAGAGGTCTAAAAGAATATGTTTCCTGAAGCAAGTTTATTATCGTGTAAGTATTATCCCCCATGTAGTTGACTTCCACTGGAGAGATTAAAAATATTTTACAGAAGATGTTCTCTATCTGGATCAGATCAAGCTTACAAAAGGGAAACAATTTAATAACTCTCTGTCTTTTGAGAATTATGAATGATTTTTCTCAACAGGACAAAAGATGAATGGTTTCAGTGCTCCAATTATGGTATATAATTTTGGCTAAAATAACTGTAGGGAGGAGTTTGACAATAGAGCATGCATTTATGTAGATAGACTGGAATTAACCTTTCTTTCATTTAAATTAAACACTGCATTTCTACTGGTAAAAATGAAATGATAAAATGATGTGATAAAAGGAGTCCTAGAGGAAAGAATCAATTTTAATTTTGGAAGATTAGAGGTGGACTATCCTCAGATTTACTCCATGAAACCTGAAGACAAAGCACAAAATTTACACAGTAAAGTGCTCATGTATGAAAAGAAATAAATTACTTCCAATGACAGCATTCACCTAATCGTTAGAGTTTGTCCTCCAGAGATGAAGAATTATAGTAAGAATTCTCATGATATCTAAGTGCAATATTTAATTTCTTCATAATGTGATTCTGTTTCAGTTTTATTACCATATAAAAAGTATAAAAAAGAAAGATTAAAGAAAAGAACACTCATCTCCATCTCAATTTAGAATTTATTTTACCAAATTTCCTAGCAGTCCTTGACAAACATGTATATGCTTGTGTGATAACTATTAATATATCATAGATATCATTTTATTTGTATTGTGGTTTTTAAGATTTACAATTATCTTGTAAGGTGCTTTATGTTGTTATATTTCTTCAAAGTGTAATTGTACAGTATATGTAAGTCAATTCATTTTGTAACTATCCTAGGAGAAGGTCACTTTTCCCATCATTCTCTTTTAAATAATAGTACATAGACAGCTCTAAGCATTTTGTTTTGATTTTTCTTGTCCCTAGTATATTCAAAGGTAGATAAATGAAGTGAAAAGAACCTAAAACTAGAAATTAATTATGTTCTTTCTCTGCACAGGGCCTTTAATTTAAAACTGAACTGTATATATAATTAAAATCCTATTAGATTTTAAAAATGCCTGTACTCATATAGACATTAAGCAAATAAACAGTGAGGCACACATGAACAAAGGAAATTTGGTATGATTGTATGGTGACTGTATGGAGGGGCCATTCACAAGCATTGCAGATGAAGTCATGATTAAAGTGTTCGGAAAAGACATCTGTAATGGCCCTAGCACAAAACAGTGGCAACCATCCACCACACTGGCTAAGTCGGATTTGGCAGTCAAGGAAAGGTATGAGTAGCTTTCAAAATGACTGAAAGAAAAAGCAAGCACCCAGTACCTGAATACAATATTGAAACAGAAGTCAAAAAATAGTGATTGGTTTGTTATCACGCACTGATAAAGATTTGACCAGTAAAATGCCCCCCTAATGGGTCTCTGATAGGCACTTTACAAATAAATATTTGTTTTGGCATGATGCAGTGCGATTTACTGAGAAGCCACCAGAAGCAGAAAAGTAAGAACTGGGTGTGGGAATGCCACTGAAGCCCGGAATTTATGACTATTATGTAGCAGAAGGAGCAGACCTCAGAGAACAGGGACCTCTGTGAGACTTTCCAGTAAGGTACTGAGGAGGGCTTTAATTTTTAAATGTGGCCTGTCATTTGGAAAGTGGAAATTAAAGTAGCTAATCATATCTCAGTCTTTTTAGGACTATGATGTTGCAATTTATTGCAGAAATAGAATATAAGGGAATTAATGGAAATTAGCAATTTTGACTTGAACATTTTTCACCTGAGAAGTCCTCAGAGAGAAGGAATTATTTTCCTGTGGTGAATTTTAGACTTTTCTGTCTATTTCTTGAAAAGCAATTTAATAGCAGTATGTAGAATGTCAAGTAATAATATTTGTTTCCATCTTCTTCCCCGTTTGTATTTTAGAAGCCAGCTCCAAACAGACAGCTTTTCAAACCATTGTAACTATTCAGAACTCTTATGTTTCTGTATGTTCCTGTATTTCATCAAAGATTCCAGTTCAAAATGTCCTCATTCTTTAACTTAATCAAATCTTAAAATCAGTCATGCTGGAGTATTCAGATTGATCATCACCCTCACCTGTGGTGATTTTTATTCCAGGAGAAATTTTCATTCCAACTCCAAAATTTGAATTTCTATTTCTGTTATGTGCCAAGAGGGATTTTTAGGGAAACAGCCTTTCACAATGCTGAAAATGTGCATACAAGGACCTTCTGGCCTTGGTTTGCTTGCCATAGCCTGGGAATCAGTGACAGACAAAGAGCTTCAGGGAAGGCATTTTGTTTAAGCACCAAAGATGACTGCAGCCATGTTCAGGCCCGTGCTTGGTACCATGTTTACTTACTTCACTCTGTAATTCTGAGGTTTCATAAGAGTCTTAGGGAAACAGATGTGCTAACATTATTCGGAAAAATAAAACCTTGCAGAGGTGAGACCGTGAGCAATGTTTTGTTTTGTTGTATTGTTGTTGGTATGTATTATTATCAAATGTTTACTGAATACTTAGAGATATAATCTCTATCAATAATTTGATATTTTTAAAGAAAAAACTATTTTTAAAATATAAAAATAGACCATATACAGGAAATATTTCAAATCCAATTGTCTACTCAGTAAACATTCTCATTAAAAGTATCTTTGTATGTCATTTTAACAGTAAAATAGATTATAATGTTTAGGAAAGTAATCAGTGTAGTAGTATATGGAAGAAAAATGTGATGGTATTAAGAAAAACTATGATCATCTAATTTATTACACTGTGTAAGATACTTTTGTGCTTAGGTATTTTTATCTGTAAATATCATCATTTAGTTTTATCATTGTTTTAAACCCTGGTTAGATTTTATGTAGTTATATATCTTAAAAAGGCTGTGCCAATTTGTGATACTGTTTAATGGGAAATAAATCAGACACATACAATCTTGTTATTTTAGTGGGTTAGAAGGTCAGCCCATGTGCCTGGATTTACGAGATGACTAATTAAAGGTCAGTATTTGATGTGTTGGTCAGAAACATATCTATGTTTCAAAAGCAAAATTTGATTTGTTAAAAAAAAAAGAAAGAAATTCATTTCCTGAAAGAATACATACAAACCTCTCATATTTCTTATCAGTAATAATTATTACTGTGATTAGTGTTCTTTACTTTTATTTCTTTACCCACAGAAGATAAGGGATCAAGTCTGGCATAGCAGCCCATAATCCCAGTGTTTAGGTTTACCATAGGCATTTGGATAAATTTTGAACAAACAAATTAAATTTCCTAGTGTCCTCAAATATGTGTGTGAAACAAGTAAGTACATCTTTTAAATTTAAACTTTTAAAGAAGAATCTCCTCTGAATAAAAGATGTCATGATCTTTATTATTATTGTATATATTTATACAAAGGAAGTTTGTGACATAAGGAAAGATAGCCATTAAGCTTTTTATTAGAAATTGGAATTGCATTTTTATCACTGAAAAGCTTTAGATATTTTCCATAAGCTGAAAGACATAGTGGCAATTTACTTAAAAAAAAAAAAAAGGTCTATCTTGATTAAAAGACTATTACTTCATGTGAGGATAACCCTCTACTTTTCCAGGGGAATTGTTTATCTCTTTAGAAAGATTATTTTTTCGTGCAAAGAAGCCTTTTAAAAATAACCTTTTACCCCCTCATCCACGTACCCAGAAAAAATAGAAATAATCACCTGTTCAGTCATCTTTGATTTCTGCATTTGTTCTGTCAGGAGGAAGCTTGCATACTAATTGAAGTGAAGGCTTTTATTTTTCCAGTAGATACTCATGTAATTACATCTTTCCTAGACACTGTTGGGTCTATTTGAATAAGAGAGATTATGAGTTCAGTAAGTCCTTAGCAGTTTCTCTGGTTGAACTTATTGTGAGATGCAGTGAGGAGAAAGACCTATCTCTGGTTTTACAGCATCTAGACTGGGATCTGTTTCCAAAATTGTTCATGATTGACACTGTTTTCCTAGATGCTACTTTCTTATAGGTCACACCTATGAGTCCCATTCTAATTATGTTCCTTAGAAAATGGAAGCGAAGAACTTGATAGGAAAGTTTCCATGGCAAATTTGATTAGTGATCACTGACAGAAAACTTTATTTGGAAATGGCATTTGACACACATTGTGGAAATGTTTCAAATAAGGGATGCCTGGTATGTTAATGTAATTAAATTGGAGAATGACAAATTTAAAAATACAAAATTCAATGAATATTTGATGATTTTTTTTGTGTGTGTGCCAGGAATTGAATTCATGACTTTATGCTTGCCAGGCAGAGGCTGTGCTGCTGAGCTGTATCCCCGGCCCAACATTTTTAATATAATTTAACTTTTTATTGTTGTCTTTATAAGAATTTAATTCATATGCAATTAAAGAAAGCAAAGAAAGGAATTTGTCATTGATGTTCCTTTATCTATTTTTATACATTCATTTAACTTTTCACATTTATGAATTTTCATAAAAATTCTTTTAGTGGACCATATACTGATACTCAGTTTATCTGTTTATTTTTAAGTTAGACACACAATATATATTAAACATTTCCACACTTTAGATATTCATTAAGTGAATAATAAATGATCTTACCACTCGGTAGCTAAAAATTTGGCCTAAATTCACTGGCCTAACATCGTCTATGTGTTTTCATGCCACAGCTATATTGGATCTCTGCTCCTAGATTTTATTTCATACTAAAAGATTTGTATTGCATGTTACCAATTTTTGAAGACTGTTAGTAATTGGCATCTTCACTTTATACTATAGATAATGAAGAAATTTGGAAAATGGGCTCCTCTATAATAGAGTCATAAATATTTTTTACAATGTAATGTCATGAAACCATGTCCAATCTTCAGAAAATACCCAAACAAAAATCTATATCCCAAAAATAAATATTTCTCTTGAAAACGATTTGCCATGGCCTTTGCTCATAGATTGTATTATACAAGAGCTTTCTTTGAATTGGATATTTTGCTCCATTTTATTAATTTTGACAGGTATGTTGCTATCTGTATTGACTGGCAGAGGACTTTCTGCTTTCAGACTCCATGTTTAATTTAAAATGAAACAAAATACAAGGCAAGTAGTGATCACTTTCCTTTCTTGCTCTGATCTTAATTGACATTTTTTGAGTCATGAAAATGAATAGGCGCTCCTGTGGCGCAATCGGTTAGCGTTCGGTACTTAGACGGTGGTACGCCAGAAAATGAATAAAACTTTGGTACATTTAAAGCTGATTTTCAAATTATAAAAAAAAAAAAAAGTTTTGCCACTACTTTATTTTGTTGCCTAATGAAGTAAAAATGCTTGACTTTTCCTAAAGAGCTAACATCACAAATGGGTAGGCAAAACCAATGTGTGAAAGGAATGGAAACTGTGTTTTCTCTGGAAAAAAAGAAATAATTTTGTATTTTCTTAATGAAAAGTTATAAAATATTGTAAAATAGTGGCCCAAATATTTATTACAGCAGAAGTATTCTTTTTAGGACTATATTTTTTTGGAATGGATGACTTATTTAAGAACACAAATGAAAATGAAGTACATAATTGACAGATATTATCAGCATTGCATCAAATATAAAAGCAACTAAATATTCATTTTAGTTAGTCATTAATCTATGCCTTACATTGCAGTTTAATTTAATTCAGTGAACATTTACAGATTACCTCAGTGGATATTTGAAGATATCCCAGTAATTACACTGATTGCTGAGAACACTGCAAGAACAAAACACTTTCTGCCTTTAGAAGGCTAGTAGGTATATCGTTAGGAATCTAGTTAGGAAGAGAGTTTCTAATGTAGGATTTCTCAACAGAAGGCATTAATATAGAACATAGTGCAGAATGAAAATGCTGATAATCAAAACAAGATTTGATGAGGCAATGTGAATTTTTTTAAAAGGAGAAACTAACCCCACCTATAAGACATCTATGTGAACAAGTTTCGAGTAGGAGGGAGGCCCATGGATTAGGGTGTGTTCCCACGGGAAAGAGATACACAGAGGGAATGTGGCAATTGCCAGAGATACCTGCTCTCTGAGAAACAGATTTTTTTTTTAATTTCTCACTGTTTTTGTTTGCCTGCAAAATTAGGAGATACAATTCTCTATGATAAAGAGCAAAGAGGAAAAGAATTAAGATCTGAATAGATCTGAAACCAAATATGCAAATAATTTTGGGAATCATTAATCAGGACAAGAAAATATAATTTTAAAAATGTAGATTAGTGAAAAATGGAAGATAGTTAACAAGAAATAGGGAGAAATATCTTTTGCAAATGGGAAGAGGACGAATAGATGGAGGGACGGAGAAAACGTGGAAGTGAGAAGAAGGAATTAAGGTGCATTAGTACCTGTAGCAGCTCCCCACAAGGAGTGTAATCATTATGCACTGCAAACACATACTAGAAAAAACTAAAGTTTGAACAAAAATCTGTTTATTTTAAAGGTGGTTTTAATAAACTGTAATTAAAATATAGCCATGTATGGTAAATGCAGTCACGTGTGATAGAGGTGACAAGGGACTCCATAAGAGGACCACACAGTGGTGGCCCCGATGAATCACTAAGGAAAGTTGCACAGAAGTCATTGCATTTGTTCATCTGAAGTCAAGAGCAGGTGATGCCTCAAAGCTACTCCAGGTAGCAAGATCCACAGGTGCCACAATTGGAAAATGAGAACATGAAAGTACTTTTTGCAGTTCAGAAAAGATGGAAACTATGATAGGAGAAGAAGTCAAATCAAAGAATAGTTTTTAAGTTTGGGTTTTCAAATGTGGAGAAATTAAAATGAAAGAAGCAGTTTTAAAATTTGAGTCTTTATCCAGAAACTCATGGCAAGTCATCAAACATTTAAACAGCAGAACAATGTGATGACATTTAATATTAGAAAGATTGACATGTAGATTCCAAGGAGGAAATAAGGGTGAAAAGTCATTTAGCCTGTTTTTTTGTCCTTAAAATATAATCTAACCTTATTTAATTTCACTACTAAAAACCTCATGCAATTTTTTGTTCACTGACATCGCTTGCTAAGAGTGAGATTTGAAAGAAATGGTACATGGGGAGTTATAATCTCAGCCTTTTCTTTTGTTGTTGCCTAACGGTGCTAGAGTTTATAACAGCATTGCTGCTATAAGAAAGTATATATGGATTTCTCAACCACACTGAAGGACTATCACCACCAGCACAACTTATTTTTCAGCCTGGAAATTTTTCAGTTTGTATGTGTGAAATGTCTGTGCATACATATTTGTGCTTGAAAAAGAAAGCAAGAATAAGAGATCAACTAGGCATACTAGTACACACATGAGTTGCTCATCCATTATTAAATCACTGTACAAATTAAAATGCATTAATGTTTAATCAATTAGATATTGAGGCTCTTCCTGTGTGATAGTATGGAAATATTAGGATATAGATAAAATAATACAATTTCTAGATTTTAAATGCTTATTCCCTACCCCAAATGAGCTTTAAATTTTTGCAGAATACACAACTCTTCTGGACAAGAATGACAAAAATCAAACAGGCTTTGGTTTATGAAGGCACAGTTGGGATTACAGTTACTATAGCAACCTGAAGGAAGAGTCTACATCTAAAATCATTTTCGAACACAGCTTTTATTCACAACTGGATCATTTAATATCAAGCACATTAAGATTATTTACATTATGACAACACATCATTCTCTATTACAGTAGAAATAACCTAGTTGTCTTTATTATAATAGAATTGTTTTTTGTTATTAAACTCACAACTCTGTAGAATTACAATACTGACTGCAATAAATTTCTATGAAACATAACCATTCATTATTCACTTTCCTTCATCATCATTTTAACTCTGTTTTCTAATCTCCATAGGGGAGATATTCTAATTCTTCCACAATTTACATGGAATAGTTCTGGGTTGGCAACTAGTCAAGTCATCATTGAGTTAGACCGTCAAGTCATCAAAAAGTCTTGAGCCTTCCAGGAATGATTCTTTGTTAGTGTCCCTTCTGTAGTCAGTACTACGTTATTTACTCATTTTGTTGCTATTGTAAATGGGATGGTACTCTTAAAGACTTTATTAGATAATTTATCATGTTTAAAAACATGGCTGATTTTTTCATGTTGATTTTTATTATAAATTTACTGAAATTAATTGTTAATCTTAGGAGGAATTTTATTTCCTCAGCCTTTATAAGAGTTTCTGCATATATGATCATGTTGGACTAATGTTTCAAGTTAGATGTTTTTTCTTTTCCTTGTCTAATTGCTCTGTCTTACACTTTAAATATCATGTTTAAAAGAAGTGGTCAGCATGCATCTGGAACAGACCTTACAGAAAAAGCTGTCTGTTTTCCCCAATTTATTACAATGATGAATGTGGAGGTTTCAACTATAGTATTTCTTGTGATGAAGTAAGTTTCTTCTATGTCCATTTTTGGCAGGTTTAACCATGAATAGATGCTAAGATTTTCAGATATTTTTGTCATACAATGTTTATACTCCTTTTATTTTGTGGAGAGAAGGGAGAGCAATATTCTTATCTATATAACAGATAAAAGTTGAACAACGAGTATGAAAATACAAGAATAAGTAAAGACAGAGAATCTACCAAGAGGAGAGAACAAACCTTATATGCCCTCCCAGGAGGAACGGCGCATAGTATAAGAAGTCTTGCTACAGCACCATAAATGTGTGCTGGGGAGTATGACTTTAGGATGAATTTCTATGGGGGGAGGCAAGGATAATTTATTCAGGTTTTTAAAGGCAAGCATAAGCCATGTGAATTGTCTTTAAAATACAGTGGTACTATTTAATCTTTATTTCCAAACTCTTATGTTTCTATTTGAGCAGTAGTATATTTTGGTAAAGGCATTATAAAACATATTTCAAATAAACAAAAATATTGGTTGCAAGTTTAGGAAGCAATTAATTGTAAAAAGCAGCAATTTGTCCCTTTAGGAATGTCATTACCATTTTAGAAAAGGCCTTTGATTATGTCCCATGCAGTGATCAACTCTAGATTTACTATACAATCCTGCATTTGAAGCCATAGTAACCCTGACTAATTCTTATACAGTGTTCCAGATAAACTTGTTCCCAGTGTATCAGAACTAGCCACAAAGTTCCATGAAATCCAGGAAAGAGGCACAGAGACCAGATTTGTGCAGAATACAAGTTATTGGTGACTTACTAACCTCATAATGGGCAAGGTTGGCAGCAGGACCTGTGGATTTGCTTTGGTTCAGAGAAGTGCATAAAATGATCAGAACAAAAATGAGTTTTATAAAAACCAGATGATCAAGAAAACATCAATGATAGCTGGTATATTCCTTATGCTTATAGTGTCCAGGATTGTAGCACAAAGCCTCATATATTATGCTAAAGGTTTTATTCTGTTATACTGTTCTGGAAAACTATGCCAAGTAAAGGGAGGAAAAATACTGAGGAGAAGTTATGGTGGTTATGACTCAGTAAGATCTCATTCATCAAGCTGGGTTCTTCCATTCAGTCACTATTATAGGGTTGACTTAAACATGGTAGTTGTAACAGATAGTAGCACTGAACAAAATTCACTATCTTCTTCTGCATTTCTCAGCTAGTCTAATCGTTCTTTTGGAGTCATGTAGGTAACTATACTCTGTGCGCTTTGTGTAGCAATTCCATGGGTGGTGTCTGGATCACACTGTGCCATCTCCATACCCTTCTTTTTCTTCTTGGAATTCCTGAAAGCCTTGTACTGATGGGACATCACAGGGTGGTATAGATTTTGAGACCTTGAATGTCTGTCTGAATACAACTTCCTATTGACATGTAGGGGATATGAAATGCGAAAAACAAGTCTTGTTCATTACAGTACTGAAAATTTTAGATTCCTTTCCTACCTCAGCCTAATTCACATACCTCATTGAAATTATGTGATATGCATCATTACCTCTAATTAGGAGAGAGTAAAAGAAGAATTTTCTACATAGAACTCAGAAGTGAAACCAGTCATTGCAAAAAACAAAGCTGATAATACTGAGATGAATAATTAAACTAAAAATAAATTGCAGAGGAACTGGTCATGGTGATACATGCTTGAATCCTAGAACTCTGGGAGTTTGAGGCAGGAGGATTGCAAGGTCCAGTCTAAAATGGGCTACTAAGTAATTTAAAGAGGATCTGTCTCAAACAAAAAATTAAAGGTTTGGAGATATAGCTCAGTGCACAGGTCCCATGTTCAATCCCCAGTACCAGATAATAATAACCTTCTGAAAGTAGAATCTAGAAAGAAGTACAAGTATCACAGGGAACAGTTAAAAGAACTAGTGTAAAAGCATATCTTTTGACTTTATTTGTTCATTTTAATGAATACAAAAATATTTTCATTGAAATGCAACTATCTTACAGATGCAACTTCATAAATTGTTATAAATTTACACACCTGTATCCCCCAGTCCCCAGGAAAAACACAGCCTGTTTCTAAAATTTGGAAAGTACCCTTCAGCCTCATTTCAGTCAGTGCTCACCCTCAAAAGAAATTCTGTTCTAATTTCTAGCAAAGTATTCTGCTTTTTGTGTGTTGTAAAACCGTATAAATGGTATCAAGCTTTGTGTATGCTTTGGCATGTAGGTTCTTTCACTTAGCACGATGTTTTTGAGATGCGTACATGTTGTTATGTATCATAACTTCTCTTCATTTAAACATTACAGGAATAAGCCACAAGTTGTTTAATCATTTTCCTGCAGATGGAAATGTGGGTTGTTTGCAGTTGGGGGCTATTATGAGTAAACCTGCTATAAACACTCTTGCATAATACTTTTGTGAACATATGTTTTTATTCCACTAAGTTAAAGACCTTGTAGAATAGCTGAGTCACACTTAGTGAATAGGTAATGTAAGAAAGCACCAATTACTCAAAATACTACCATTTATGCTCTTAATAGTGATATACATACAACAGTCTGTTACTCTATCTTAAAAGGAAACAAATCTTTCTATTTACAACACAGATGAACCTAGGTAACATATTGAGTGGATTAATTCAAACACAGAAGAAATAGTACATGATCCTATTTAGATGCAAAATCTAAAGTAATCAAATTCATACCAGCAGAGAATACAATGGTGGTTGCCAGAGGCAAGTGAGTGATGGTCTCATAGGTGTATATGTCAACACTCATCAAGGCCTAGATGTGTACGTTTTTTTTTTTTTGTATGTCAATATTATCTCAGTAAAATGGTCTTATAAACATAGACCTTACTGCACCCTCCTTGCTTCAAAGGCATTCAGTGAAGTTTCCCCTGGTGTGTGTGTGTGTGTGTGTGTGTGTGTGCGTGTGTTGTATGAGTATGTATGTGATTTTTAATGCTATTGGTTAATTACTTAAATTTAGTGATAAGTTTAATAGTCTTTGTGATTTACTCTTTTATTTATAAGTGCTTTATAATTTTTGTTTCATTCCCAAACATTTGTCTTATCTGAATCTTATTTTCACTTATTTATACTTTACTTATATGTAATTCAGAAAATATAATTCATAAGATCGAATTTTCTAAGATTTATAGCTTTATTATCTAGGATATATGCTACTGAATATTTTGTGTTTATTTGAGAAAATATCACTGCTCCTGTCTTTTGGTGTAGTATTCTTTATACACTATATAAATTAGGAAAATGGGTTGACGTTATTACTCAGCTTATTGTTTATTGAATAGTTGTCTTACAAATGCTGAGGAAATGAAGTTTAAATCTCTATTATTGAGACATTGTCTATGTATTATTTTAGCAGTCATTTAAAATAGATAAAACTCTGTTTTGTGTTCATATGCATTTATGATTCTATGTCTTTGTGATGAATTTTACTGTTTACTCCTCATATTTTTTTCTTCTTGTAAGCTGTTATTTTGTTGTCATTGTTGTTGTTGTCATTTTTTTTTACTCATTCTGTGCATTATTTCCATAATATATTTTAATGATGTGTACTTATCCAAGTTGAAAACTTTTGGGACTCAGAAGGATTGTTTATTCACTCCGTATGTAATCATTTAGTCTCATCATGTATTAAATCCCATCATATGTAATTATTCATGTTGTTACATTTAACCCTTTTACTTTCCTATTTATTGCTTCTTGTTCATCAGTTATTGCTCTGATTTTCAACTGCTGGGTTAGGTTTGGTTAACTAAAGATTTATTTTTTGTCTTTGAGACAGAGTCTCACTATGTATTTCAGACTGCACTTGAACTCACTTTGTAGCCTAAACTGGCCTTAAACTGACATTGTCCTGCTTCAACATCCTAAATGTTGAGATTACAGGTGTGCACCCCATGCCTGGCCTACCAAAGATGTCTTAATAATGTGTAATATTTTGTCTCCTAAGTGAATTTCTAGCCATGAAACTTTGTATTTTAATAATGCATGTGCTAGAGACTATAATATATATAGTCAACTTATCACTGTCTACTTAGAATTAATATTAAACAATTTAACAGGAAATATAAGTCCCATAAGACAGTATTGAGTTCATTTGCCATCATCCTTTAAACTATAGTCAAATGCTTTAATTCTACATTTATTAGAATCCCCTCTTAAACAACTTTGATTTTTCTGTAAGCAATCATTTCTCTTTTGAAGAAACTAAGAGGAAAAAAATGTCTTATAGGTTTCCCCACATATTCGATAGTTCTAGTCTTGTTTCTTGTTTAGAGACACGTGTGCATTGTAACAATTTTGATACTATTATGAGTTTCCTCAGTATCTTTTATAATGTAGGTCTGTTTGTTGATATGCAGCCCTAGGCTCTATGAGCCCCCAGGCAAACTTCAGCGATACCATCCACGGAGCTGCGATCCAGTACTCTTCCCCACCAAATTTAGCCAACCAAATTTGGAGCACCACATTCCAGCATCTGCATTTTCCACTCAGTCACACTACGGGATTTTTGAAATCTGTGTCCCTATGCTTCTGTCAGGAATAGTTTCCCAGGGAGAAAGTCAGGAAAACTTAAGAGTTCATTTTTTGTTGTTGTGGTATTTCAAAAGTTATGGTCCTGGACTGAAATATTTGTTCAACAGGTGAAATATTAGTTTCTTATATTTTGTTCAGTTCTACCGTGATTTTCCATCAGGAGGGCAAGCCATTCTCTATCATCACTGGCAGTGAAGATTCAGGTTTAATTTCAGACGGTTGTACTTAACATTTTACTTCTTTTCATTACATTACTACAGAACGAAAGGCACCTTTTTGAAAAATATAAAGAATGAAAGAGAAACTTTAAAATGAAGGAGAAGTGAGTTTGTGTCAGTTTTCACATCCCCCTTCAAAGAATAATTTTACAAATCCTTCCTAAACAAATACTATGAGAGTAAACGCTAATATTCAAGGGACAATCAGGAATTGTTATTGACTTACATTTCTCTCTCCAAATGTTTATTGCTATAGTTTCCCTGTGCTTCCTACAGATCACTTCTTACTGCAGCCAATTAACAACTAGCAATTAGTATTTGGTGATAACATTTACAAACTCTCATTGATTACTGTCTTATTTATGAGTTTAGTGTCAATTAAAAGAAACAAATAATGAATTTTTTCTGTTGGGAGAATTCTATTCATAATAGCATTTTAATGCTATTGGTGCTATTTTTTTAATGTATGTATCCAATTTTCTTGAACAAAGAGAGTCCTATCCTGGGAGAAAAGCCAGACTGTTGTATTATGTGCCTGCTTTGCACAGAATTTTGCCCACACAATCTTCTGATGCACTAATAAGTTGTACTTAAAACAGTCCCATTTTTAAACTGCCCAATTCACTTCAAAAATCTCTTAATTTTTGGTGTTTAAAGATAAATGAGTTTTTACTGCAAACTAAAATGTCTTGCAAACATCTAACATTTGCAGGACAAGATTAAAATAAAAGATTTCTTTCTGGTGAAATGTAGTTTAATAGTGTTTTATAAATGCTTACTAGCAGCAAGTAAGATAATACAGAGTAGGGTCCAGTGAAAAGCAGACACAGTTGGATTTTAGAGCTCACACTGTCTCATTGTTGTGTATAATGTACACTGATAATGTAATTTTCAGAGTCTGTGTCTTTTTCCACCAAGAACCAGGTAATACCCTGTGTCATGATAACACACAGTATTTTGTGAGCAGAACTAAATCTGAATCTCCATTGTCATAGAAAATAGACAATAGGAACTCTCTTCTAAACTGTACCCCTTAGCATTCTTGCTAGGTTACTCTGAAATATAATTATGTCAGAAATTCCCAAATGGTGGTTACAACATTTACTCTTTAGAGCCAAAAGGGAAACACTTGATAAGGAAGGATAGACAGAGGGAATGTAATCCTATAAACAATTTAAAGTATTTATACATCTGAAGATAGTTTGATTTATGATTATGAATTCTTATATAAGGACACTTTCAAATTACGAGTACAGATACATTCCAGGTGTCTAATTGATCTGTGTTTACCAGAAGATTATTTCATATCCTGTATTAACTACATTTTCATGTGCCCATGTTCAGTGTTCTATTTGTATGACACTTCATTGCTCAAATCAGTGCAGAGTATTTCTGAATAACTCCAATAGGATATTTAAATTTGTATCTATAAATATTTATAGAAAATCCTGCAACTTCAAAATATTCTCCCCTTATACATTACATGTTTTTTAAATTTTTTCTTTCTTTTTTTCACCTTTCAAATCTGCCTGCAGTGAAAGGCCAAACAAGGAGAATTTCATATCCACTTTTTAAATACTGTTTACTGAAATGTCAATGAAGTTGGGGAAGAAAGGCTCTGGAGAAAGTTCCCTGAGCTAAGATATGATTATTTATCTAATCTAAACGAAACCCCAGGTGGAGTCTAAGTTTATAACCTAGATTTAAATTACTGCACGGATTTACTTTTTATCTTTCTGGGTCTCTAAAAGTCACAGCTCTATCTGTGAAGCTGTACTTATGCAATACATCATTTATGTCAACATTCATACTTGGCTTACAAGACCAAATAATACAGGAGGGATCTTCAGCAATAAAAATCAGTTCTCCTCTCGTGGAACGCCATTCCAATAGCTTATTTTTATTTTTAATTTAAAATCTTATAACCGTTATATGAGAACAACACAGAGCAAAGACAGTCACCACCAAAAAGCATAAGCTAGGAGACTAAACTTATCTTGGTAAGAAAAATGTTTTCTGGCTCTGTCATGTGCTCCTGGAAAAACACTTAACACTCCTCTCAAATCTGAAAACTGGGAGCTATTATCTCAGGCAAGGATGACTTATTATCCCTTTTATAGAAATTCAAACTGTTAATGCTAAAGGTTAACATAAGATAAGAATTGGCTTTTGGGGGGCGGTACCAGAAATCAAACTGATTATAACTTTGTGCTTGCCAGCCAGGCACTATGCCCACTGAGCTGTAACCCTAGCCCTAAGAATTGACTTTATCATTTTATAGATAAGAAAACTGAGACCAGATATGTGAAGGGTCTGCATGAAGGATAGGGTAAATACATGATAAACTCAATATAGTAATGATTTCATATTTTTACTCCCACGTGTTGATACACTTTGGATGAACTATGTTGTTGCTATAATATATGTAAAACATATTGCAAGATGCCTATGTAATTTATATCGCTACAAATCTGGGTAATAGGGTCAAAATGGCAATTACAACTTTATAAATTATATAATATTTCTAACTTGTTTAAATAACTTCTCTAAGTTGTCTAACAAGTTGATATATGGACAGAAATCTTTCCATCTAAATCAATCAAAATAAAAATATTTGCTCAAGAGATTTATCTTTAATCTTGGAATAACTTAGATTAACTTTAATTAAGTTGTTGACTAAATTCAGGTCAATACTGGACATGTTAGAGGCAGGCGGTGATGAGCACAACATGTCCTTGAAAAACAAAAGATTCTTTAATATCAACTCTACTCTCAAAATGGACTCTTCCATGCCCCAAATATAGAAAAGTAATTTGGCAAATGAAATCCAAGTGATCAGATAGTTCAATAGATTTCCACTGAATCTCATTTACTTTTTAAAATTTTACTGCAATATAATACACATGCGATTTACCCCTATAACCGTTGTTAAGTGCACTTTAATGGTGTTAGATACAAACATAATGTGCTGTGTGACCATGACGATTACCATCCAACTCCATATTGTTCCTGCTATGAAAGTGAAACTCTACTTTTTAAGCAAAACTCACTCCTAACTCTCCACTGCTCCTGGTAACCATGATTCTACTTTGTATTTCTGTGCTTTAAGATTAATCTAATTATGTCATCTAAGTAGAATCATGCAGTATTTCTTATGAGTGGCTTGTTTGACTTATGATACATTCCTCATGGTTCATCCTTCTCTTTTTAAGGCAGAATATTTTCTATATGTACTTCACATTTTCTTACCCATTCTTCTAATAATGGTGCTCAAGTTGGTTCCACATTTTTACTATAATGGAATCCATTAACATGGGTATGAAAATCTCTCTTGAATTCCCTATTTACAATTCACTTGGGTATATACTATTACTCAGAAGTGTAAGTACTATGTCATTTAGTACACTGAATTTAGAGAAATTACTATACTGTTTTCCACTATGATTATAATCTTTATTTCCCCCAGTGGTTCACAGAGTTTTCAATTTTCCCATATCGTTATCAGAATTTACTTTCTGTATTTTATAATAAACATGATAATTGGTATGAGGTAATATTTCATTATAATTTTGACCTGCATTTTCTAAAGTGAAAATTGTTTTTATGGATTTATTAGCTGCAAATTTGCTATGACTTCTCAGTCACAGTTTGTTTATATGTTTTGAAATCAGTGAAGCCAATTTTCTTGTCTCTGTGTGCTTTGTAATTTTTCCTTGTCATTGTTGAAAAATGAGCATTAAATTATAGTAACGTATTAACCCTAAATCAAATCCCCCTGTGATGTACCCTTTTTGGAACATGATTTTTTAGTTCAGTCTTATTTAGCTTTAATTGATTGTTATAGGCTTTCTCAGTGTCAAGTCTGAGGTGAAAGTTTTCACAAGCTTCTTCTGCACTAGTGTTTTCCCAGGGAATATGTAGTCCCTTTTCAATTTTCCCCAGACCAGCACTTGTTTTAAAATAACCTAGTTTTAGATGTCTGTTGCCCAAAATGAACAATCATTGATCCCAATAGGAATCCCAAACACTCTTTGGCTACACTGTCTTCTGTAAACTATGTGCAAGCTTCTCCAGGGACACCCGTGGAACTGCTTACATCAGAACTAGAGTGGGGGGCTCAGCTAAAAGACTTGAAACTGACTGGAAATTTTAATTTTCTGACCAGTTATTTCCCTGAAAGTTCCAAACCTCAATAGACCCAAGAATCCCAAGATACTTAGTTGATCAAAATTCTGCCAGGCCACTTGGTATGTTAGTAGAAACAGAGATTCTTGATATTTCTAGTTTCATTGTCTTCTCAATCCTTTACCTCATCTAATTTTAACTCTAAAAATAATTAGCTAACCTTGAGTATAAATACATATCCATTAGTGGGTTGTAAATTTATCTGGGCTTGGGAATTTCATTGTCTTCTGAACTTGGGAAATTTGATTTAAAAAATGTAAGAGAAAAAACAGTATTTTCCAGTTGTTCTTCAGATTCCACTGAGTGGGAGGGACAGGCTAAATTCATCAGCTCTTAATATATACTATGCAGTGGTTCCTGTCGATGAGAAATAGGATCCCAGACCCCCAGTGGGTAGGCAACAAAACATTACAGTTCATGTTTCTTCTTTTATGTTAATATAACATAAGTTTTAATTTATAAATTAGGCACAATAAGAGATTGGTAACAATAACTAAAGGTAAAACAGTAATTATAACAATGCACTGTGAAAAATATTGCAATAATGGTTATATGAATATGAGGTCCTTTTCCCTTCTCTTCCTTCTTCTCTTATTCTTTTTCTCTTTTCTTCTAATTGTAATTTCACCTCTTCATTTAAAGGAAGCACTTCACAGCTTCATTTTGACCTATCAAAATTTCAACCTCACTACACTTGCACTTTTATTTTTTTGTTTGTTTGTTTTTTTCTTTTTGGGTCAGTTGGTTGCTTAGTTGACTGGTTAATAAGTTACTGGGGATTGAGCCAGGCCCTTTTCACTGAGCTATATACTCAACTTTCATATTTTAAGACAAAGTTTTGTTAAGCCTCTAAGTTTCCCAGGTTGAATTTAACTTGTTATCCTCCTGCCTCAGCCTCCTTGCACGCTGGGATTATAGGAGTGTGCCGCCATACTTAGCTCAGGTTTATTATTAAGTAAAATAAGGATTACTTCATTATAGGCACTGTGATACCAATGTAGTTGATTTGATAGCTGAGACAGCTGGGGCGATGGGCAGGGATACAGCCTGTCTATGCTGGACAAAAGAATCACTCGATCCCAAGGTGGATAGAACAAGATGAGATTTCATCCTACTACTAAGAACAATGCAGAATCCAAGCCCTATAAATTATTTCTGGAGTTTTTCATTTATTAGCATCAGAACATGATTGGCCACAGGTAATCAAAATTGTGAAAAACTGTAGTGAACATGGCACCCATCAAAGGGTCACTTTAAGCTTTTTGTTAAAGAATAACAGAAACAGCTGCATGTCTTTAATCCACTAAACTGTGGAATCATTTCCAAAAAATTACTACACCAGTACTTATATTCCAAAAAGTGATAGTATAATGAGCAATACCTCATAGAGTAATGATGAGCAATATCTTAGAATATAGTAGAATGTTCCTTTGATTTGGCACTGAAAGACTCACATTCTAAAATACACTGGATAGACATTATAAATGATAGTTCTATCTCCATTTCCTCTGGAAAATGAAGTTTAAATTTGTAGTGAATCAGCTCACTTTACAACCTGAGCAAATCAGAAAATAGTTTTTTGGTGGTCAAATAACAGAGAAAAAAGACCTCATTGGAAATATTCAGATGTTAGTTAATTTCAAAGTATTAGTTTGGCAAGAACTTATTTTTTTATTTACTAGAACATGATACATTCCAGATGTTAGGGTCTAACATTTGGATTCAAATACTGGACATTACTAGAGATAGTCTCTTACATCATTTATTTTGACCTTAAAATAAGAATGCCCCTAGAAAAGCATGAGAAAATCCAGGAGACTGCCCTGTAATGGTGTGTTTACTCCTGGCCTGTCTCGCCATTCTGAAGAATTTTAAGAGTTAGAAGACAGGGAAAGTTAAGAGTACGAAATGTTTGTTAAGAGAAAGCTTCTGAGAGGCCTTAAGGGACCCAAAAGTAGATTCCCCTTGAGGCTCTTTTCTCAAGGTTTTACACAGTAACATCATTTCACAGGTTTCCTTGGGTCAAACTATATCAACTGTGGGATTACAAGTAAGGTCGCTTAGCTAAAACCCAGCAGAGAAGAGATGCACAGCAGAGCATAGAGAAGAACCAAGGCAAAGGGTAGCAGCGAAGACCAGAGTGCTCTGGGCATCTGTCTACATGTTTGTCACCTTCTTTCTATATTCTTGTTACACAGTTCAGGCTCCATGGGCCAAATGCTAATTACAGTGCAAGTGTGGACCTTTTACCATTTGTGAGTTTTATAGGAAGAGCTGTAATGTCTCCATCTTAGGACATCGTTACTATCAGCTCAGCTGACAACCACAGGCTTGGTTTGCCCCGCCTTGTTCTGAGTCTATCTTGAGCCCAGTTCCTTTCTAACTGCCTGTCAATCTCTACTTAGTTTAGCCACTTGTAATAGTATGTGAAAAACTCAGGTAAAAAATTTCAAGAATGAAGGAGTTATCTGCAGCACCAATGGCTGAGAATCAGAATTTTATGAAATCAAAAAAAGCCACTGAAAGCAATAAAGAGAACATTTGTGCTGTGGGGATGGCATGTTCAATGAGTTGGTCAGGATAAAAAGAAGAGGAAGGAGACTGACAATTAATTTTTTTGAGAATTTAAATGAAAAGAATGTTTACTACTTTTTCAAGAATAATTTCTGTAAAATGAAGACAAAAGGATAGGACAAAAGTCATTCAGCGATTTGAATGGAAGAGAGATTTAAGGGAGAAATGTTTGGGCAGGTGTGAAAGGTGAAGGGGAGAATCTGGTTGAAAAAGAAAGGTGCACCTTTAGGATAGTTAACTGGGACTGATCTCGAAAGGGAGTCGGGATCAGATAGGTCCAGAATATAGTGGGGAAAATAAAATTTATACTAGATCGATACCACCATAGTTACTGAGGCTTGGCATTGCAATGTTCCCCAAAACTTCATGTGTTGAAGGCTTAATCCCCACTGCTGCCATGTTCAGAAGTGAGCTTTTGAGACGTGACAGCCCCGTGAGGGATCTCTGCCACATCTCCCACCACCGTGATGTTCTGCTTCTCGCCAGTGACAGAAGGAGCCAAAATAAACTTTGGCTCCTCTAAGGTGTTTGTTCAGGTATTTTTTTTTCCACACAAACAAGAAGGCAACTGCCATGTTAATGAAATTGAAAGTGACAGGAAGGTTGCAACAAATTTGGTAGAATTATGGCAAAAAACTCATGTGTGCTTATTCTAATGTATTTTTTAGAGACCACATTATGGTGTTTGCAAAGGAAATGGAATAAGTGAGCAAAGGAAATGGAATAAGTGTTATATAAATGTAGACTAAAGATAGAAAGAAAGGGACTTAGCTATGCTTTAATTAAAGTGCATAGAATTGTAAAGGGAAGGGATTGAGAGGATAAGTCCAAGAGGAACAGATTCAGTAAACTGCATGCTATACTCTTGAGGCAAGTTCTCCTCAAGAATACACCAGCATTCCAAAGTCAAACTTTAACAAATTCACAAGGGTTACAAACACCTCCAGAGGTGATACGTTCCTAATTATTGTCATGGCTTCACTTGTGTATACAATTTTTTTAATTCAAAACATTTCTTTAGAAAGTACATTTAATACCCTACAGAATATAACTGATCTGTCTTTAGAAATATGCCACACTTCACTATTTTGTAAGTAATTCACTATTTTGTAAGTAAGTAAATTAAGTCTAACATAATGAATGAATGGTTTTCAGGACCTGCGAAAGTGCTCTGACCATATAGTTTAGATTATTTTAAAAGTGGAGAGAAAAGTTCTCAAATACTGTTTTATATATTTTAACATCCACTGATCTTTCAAAATGTACAAGAGGCAATGTCTTAGCATAGATGCTCTTTGGGGAACAATGTGATATTTACAGCTAAAAGCTTTAACTATCAAATGTATAATTCATAGCTGAAAAATTATTTAAATCCCAGAAACCTACTAGCTTTGATAGTTATTGCTCTAAAATTCCATTGCATGGATACTTCTAGGACTTTTTTTTTTTCTGTACAGTCCTAGTGTTTTCTGTTACATATAGATTTTCTATACAGGAAAAAACAGATATATAAGGACCAATACGGAGAAATATTGTAGCTTCATCAAGACTGGCAGCCCCAGAACTAGAAAATTTAAGTTCTAATCTTTGCTCTGCAGAGTACCTGATAGTACTTGCAGGACCTTAGAAATTTTATATCTTCATTGTTCCTCAGATTTTACATAAAAAATGTGGTTAATAATAGTGTTGGCCTAATAGGGATTCTATGACTGACATAAGAAATGAAGAGCCAAGTGAATGATAACCAGTGTTTATTATAGAAAAAGTTCATTCTGCTTCTTTTAAAATATGATTTAAACAGCAACACAGAAGAATCTTAAGAATTTAGCCTGAGAAACTTTTATACACCTTCAACCACCTCAAGGCCTCCAACTCAGACACTTTACATTTCCATATGCCCAGAAAGTACCTTCCTCTTTCTTGTCCGAAAATAATCCTCACATTTCTCCAGAGGCAACCACTATGCCGATTCTATCTCTGTAGTTCAGGTTTGTGTATTCTTGAAGTTCACTGTGATTGTACACTGTGTATGGTGTATGCCTAGCTTCCTTTGTTCAGTGAGCCCTTTTGACAGTCATTAGATTTAAATATGTAACACTAAGTATGATTTTGGATTTTTGTGGCGTTTGTTACAGCATGGTGTTCCCTTCATGAACATACCACATTTTAAAGAATTTCCTCTCTTTTGAACTGATACTTGAGTTGATAAATTTTTCTCTTCTTAATAACTCTTTTTTATAAAATATCATAAACTTAATATAAAGGAATTATGTTGTGTTTGTTGAGTTTTTGTTAGCTTCAAGATGTACAAGCAGGTCTATCAAACCAAGAGCAAGTCCTCTAAGTCAGGATCATAGCATGATTTAAAAAACACAAGACATGACTCTCTTCTTTTCTGTGTATCTGTAATCTCTGGAAATGAATCCCTGACTCCATGGGCCCAGAGATCCAGAACCTTCTCTATGTCCATGAGCATCATCACTGAAAAGAACCAGTTGCTGAGGATTCTGAGAAGCCTCCAACCCGGGCAAAGTCCAAAACATCATGTGTCCCTTCCATCCTTCAACATGGGCATCTACCATGTTGCTTCTATTGCCTATTTTATCTTTCGAGTACAGAGATCTTAGCAGCAGCTCATCTAATGCTGAAAACTTCCCTTTTTCATTACCTTGCTTATTTGGTTCCTCACTCAGAGGTGATGGGCACCTAGAATTTTGGAGTTCATTGACTCCCTTGCTTGTCATCTCACAGCAGGTAAAGCCGCTTGTCAATGTACAAGCACCCTAAATAACTCTAAATTATATTCTGTAACATCATAAGCACAACATGCTTGCTGTATGAAATTGCTACTGACAGTTGATGGGAAAGAAATGTGGTGAGATAATTAAAAATGCACCTGGGACCATATTATCAATAAAAATTAAAGGTGTCGGCTTGAGCTGAGGCTCTTCTGTCATGTTCCTCGCAGAGCCTGCAATATGAAGTGGTTACTGTGCTGCAACATGAGCCTAGGGGATAGATCTTGTTTTTAGAAATCAGTATATCAGAAGCATTTTGAAATATTTAGGGAAGACAGGCTTTTTTTTTCCTGATGACAGAAATTTAGAATTTCAAATCTGTTGGAGATAAAAAATTCGACTTGTACAAATTCACCTGATGATTTTGCTGATTTCACTTTAATGAAAGAGAATAGTATCTGGATATCACAGATATGTGAGTTAAAATTCCTTCCAAAGAGTAAATTTGACAATCCCTTATTTGTGAAATTATAGTATTGCTAGTTAAGTCACTACAGTAAATTGCAAAGCAAATCAAATTGCTGTCCTAAGAAAAAGCCTTTATTTTCTCTTCATGCTGTCATGTAGTGTAGATATTTGTAATTTCTATGTATAAAGAAGCATATTTGAGCATAAATTTACTCGTCGCGTTATGGCTAGAATTATTACTACTAACTGTAGACAGTGATCTCAGGTGGGTAGAATGGGTTTAGACAAGACAAAGCTTACTTAACCTGTGGTGCATCTTTCCCTGTTCCCTTCCCTGTTCCACTCTCTCTTCCACTCTTGTGTCTGAACAATGGGAAAAAAAAAAAAAACATTCAGCAGATTCTTCAGAAGACAGCAAGTCTTTGGGAAGTTCCTAGACCCAGACTGGTAGAGCTGCACTCTCACAAGCGCTCTTTACAGTGCATGTATGCAGCTCTCCCAGCCTCCAAAACCAGTGGTGTGTGGAAGGGAGTGAGAGGCATAGACAGGCTGGCTGGTGAGTGTGTAAGTGTCAGAGCCTCTTTGAAGATGTGGGGTATTGCAAAGTAGGAATGGACATGGAATGTTATCAAGATTTCCTTTTTGTAATGTGCTTGGCCACACAAATATTTGAGGAAAAAAAGAATAATTTGTTTAAGCTGAATGACTTCAAACTTGGCTGTTAAACCTATGATCCTAGGTTTATGGTATTCTATATATGACTTTGGTACATACTCAGCTGGTTTTCTTTTTTTTTTTTTTTAATGTTATGCTTGTTGCACCTAGTGTATAAGTCGACCATGATTAACACAATGGGTATTTATGTTATTTTGCTTTATGATCTTCAGAATATACCTCCAGCATATCCCCCTTATACCCCATTAAATGATAAAGAAATAAGGATTGCTGAAGCTTATGGCATTATCCATAATTAGCATGATAATTTTGAGTCAATTGTTAATACAAATAACAAGCCACATACTCATACAGAAACAAGATCCCAATATCAAGCATAATCCCATCTCAATTCCTTGTCTTCAAATTTCACATCACTCTTGTTCAAACACCATATGGTTTAGCATTTAGTTACATAATTTTATCTTCCTCCAATTATTGGTGGATGGTAGTAGTCTTATCTCCTAAGCAAGAATATTAATGTCATAAAGGCAGGGAGATGTATGATAATATTTAAAATGCATAATATGTCTATCTGTTTACATACTGTCTTGTTGAAGACCAAATGTCACTGTACC
Source organism: Hydrochoerus hydrochaeris (assembly GCA_004027455.1). Lineage (NCBI taxonomy): Eukaryota > Metazoa > Chordata > Mammalia > Rodentia > Hydrochaeridae > Hydrochoerus > Hydrochoerus hydrochaeris. Next base: position 88,873 of record PVLA01006988.1, read on the forward strand.
TGAACAGTAATGGAAAAGATCTCATTGATAGAAACTTATCTCATTTTTAGCAGTTACCCATTTTTCCCTTTATAGTGGCAGCTCAGTTTTATGGAGTTGAGTCTGTGGGCTTGTATAAACAAATCAGAAAGAAAATTCTTTTATACTTTAAAATATAAAATTCTTTTATATTTTAATTTATTTTGGATACATTTAAATGAATGTGTATTTTCTTTCATAAAATCATTTTTTTCCTTTTCCCTCATGAGCAACACATGAAGCAAGAAAACTTAGAAAATACCTTTGTTTTAATGTCAGCATATCATTTACAAAAAGTGTGAATACCACCAAGCACCATCTCCTTCCCCAACATTTTATTCATGCACCCTTGGAGGGATCAATTTAATTCCTGAAGCATATGAATGTCCTTATTGTCTCAATATATCCAGGAATAAATTTTGTGGGAAATAACCTCATATTTTTGATAGCAAAATTCTGTGGTAAGACACTGGTTACCAGATTCTTTTACCATTAAATATTACTATTCTTTTTGTGTATGAAAAGAGAAATAGTTATATTTGTAGCCATTGTGGTCTGTAGTCTTTTTTTAAAAGAGAATAAAACAAGAGGACAGATCTAAGCAGATCAGAACAGAACAATGTAAGCAACATAGCATTTTACAACAAGACAATTGGCTATTAACAGTAGCTATCATAATGTCCCTTTCTTTGAAATAGTTGTGCATAGCTTTACATACAATAATGTCAAGCATAACAAAATAGAATAAAACCACTCAAGAGAATGAAAGTATTGCAAGGCATTCTGAACCAAATAACCGAAGATGAACAATGGCTGCTATATTATCTCATTTTCCATAAAAATATTGTTTATACTATCATACATATTAAAATCCAATAAGACAACATGATAGAACCAATGGTAATAGAAAAACAAGAGCATGGTAGGACTTCAGAGCAAGATGATACTAAATCAACAATGGCTACCATATTGTCTTGCCTTCAAAGTAACTATTCATATGATTACATATATTAAGAACAAACAAAACAGAATAACCATTCTAACCAATGAATGAAAACATAAGACTTCAAAAGCAGTATAATGGTGAACCATGATTTCCATAAAATCTTCTGTACTCTTACCATTTCTTACACTAGGGAGACTATACGGTATTTATACATGTGAGTTTGATTTATTTCACTTATGAGTATAGATTCAAGTTATGCCCATTTATTTATAAATATCTCAATGTGATAATTCTTTATAGCTGAGTAGTACTCCATTGTATAAAAGTACCACAATTTTTTCATCCATTCCTCAGTTGATGGGCACTTAGGTTGTTTCCAAGATCTGGCTATTACAAATTGTGCCACTATAAACATGGGTGCACATATATCACTGTGGTAAGATGTTTTCAGATCTTCTGGGAATAAGCCTATGAGTAGAATACCTGGGTCAAATGGGACCTCCAACCCCAGCTTTCTGAGGAATCTCCAGATTGACCTCCACAGTGGTTGCACCAGTCTACGCTCCCACCAACAGTGCAGAAGAGTTCCTTTTTCCCCCCAGCCTCTCCAGCATTTGTTATTGGTAGTTTTGTTGATCCTGGCCATTCTTTCTGCAGTGAGATGGAATTTCAGTGTGGTTTTAATTTGCATTTCTCTAATGACCAATAACAATAAACATTTTTTCATGTATTTATTTGCCATTCATATTTCTTCATCTGAGAACTGTGTGTTCAACTTGGATGCCCATTTTTGGATTGGATCTTTGAATTGTGGGGGCCTGTCTCTTTTTAATGCTGTATAAGTTCTAGACAGAAGTCCTTTATCTGAGGGACAGCTCACTAAGATTTTTTTCCCAGTTTGTGGGTTTTCTTTTCACTCTGCTGAAGATTTCTTTGGACATGCAGAAACTCTTTAATAAAACGTGATCCCAGTTATTGATTCTGGGAAATATTTTCTGTGCAGTTTGGTTCTTGTTCATGAATTCTCTACCAACCTCTATGTCTTCAAGATTTTTACTACTTTGTCTTCCAACAGATTTAGTGTTTATGTTTTAATATTTAGATCTTTGATGCATTTGGATTTTAGTTTAGTATATGGTGACAGGTATGGGTCTAATTTTAGTTTTCAGCAAATGGATAGCCAGTTTTTCCAGCACCATTTATTAAAGAGACTATCGTTCTTCCAGTGAACATGCTTGGGCCCTTTATCAAAGATAAGGTGGTTGAGTGTGTTTGTAGTTGTATCTTCTAGTCTATTTCATTGATCTCCAGGTCTGTTTTTATTCCATTGCCATGTTGATTTCATTATAGAGCTTTGTAGTATAACTTCAAGTCAGGGATTGTGATGCTGCCTGCCTTGGCTTTGCTGCTTAGAATTGCCTTTGCTATTCTAGGTCTCTTCTGGTTGCAGATGAATTTTAGGGGTGATTTCTCTAGATCTATGAGGTATGCTAGTAGTATTTTCATTGGGATTGCACTGAATGTGTATAACAGTTTTGGGGAGAATGACCATTTTTACAAATATTTATTCTTCCTATCCATGAACAAGGGATGTCTTTCCATTTTCTGAGGTCCTCTTCAATTTCTTTTTTCAGGGTATTATAATTTTCCCTGTACAGCTCTTTTACATCTTTCGTTAGATTAATTGCTAAGTATCTCATTTTTTTGGATGCTAGTGTAAAGGGTGTGGCTTGTCTTATTTCTCTCTCGGTGATTTTGTTGTTAGTGTATAACAATGCTATTCATTTTTGTGTATTGACTTTATATCCAGCTACATTGCTGAATTTATGTATTATATCTAGGAGACTTTCAATGGAGGTTTGGGGGTTTTCTATATAGAGTATCATGTCATCTGCAAATAATGATAATTTAACTTCTTCTTTTCCTATCTTTACTCCTTTTATTTCTCTCTCTTGTCTAATTGCACTCGCTAGTATTTCCAGTACTATTTTGAATAGGAGCAGTGATAAGGGACATCTTTGTCTTGTGCCTGATTTCTAGGTAAAGGCTTTCAGTTTTTGGCCATTTAATATGACACTGGCTGTTGGTTTGTCGTAGATGGCCTTTATCATATCGAGGTAAAGATCATCTATTCTAATTCTCTGTAAGGTTCTTATCATGAATGGGTGTTGGATCTTATCAAAAGCTTTTTCTGCATCTATAGAAATGATCATGTGATTCTTGCTTTTGGCTCTATTGATATGGTGGATTACATTTATTGATTTACCTATGTTGAACCATCCCTGCATGCCTGGGATGAATCCCACTTGGTCATAGTGTATAATCTTCTTGATGATTTGCTGCATCCTGTTTGCCAATATTTTATTGAGAATTTTTGCTTCTATGTTCATTAGGGAGATTGGCCTGTAGTTCTCTTTTTTTAATTGGGTCTTTATCAGGTTTTGGTACTAGAGTGATATTTGCTTCCAGGAATGACTTAGGGGGAATTGCTTCCCTTTCAATTTCATTGAAGAGTTTGAGGAGTGTTGTCATTAAGTCTTCTTTGTATTTCTTGTAGAATTCTGCAATGAATACCTCTGGGTCTGGACTCTTCTTTGTTGGTAGAGACTTGAATATATTTTCAATTTCATTAATAGAAATTGGGTTATTCAGCAGTTTTACATCTTCTTGATCCAGCTTTTGTGGTTCATATGTTTCTAGGAATCTGTCCATTTCTTCTGTGTTATCAAACCAATGAGAGTAGAGGTTTTTTAAACAGTTGTAGATGATCTTCTGTATTTCCACAGGGTCGGTAGTTTTTCATTCTGTATTGCATGAATTTGAGTCTTTTCTTTCCTTTTTTGATTAGATTGGCTAGGGGCTTGTCAATTTTATTTATTCTTTCAAGGAACCAACTCTTTGATTCATTGATTCTTTGTATTGTTTTCTTAGTCTCTATTGCATTAATTTCTGCTTTGATCTTTATAATTTCCTTCTTTTGGCTTTGGGCTTGGCTTGCTCTTCTTTTTCTAGATGTTTCAGTTGTAATATCAGGTTGCTTATTTGTGTTCATTCTGTTTTCCTAATGTGGGAACTCAGTGCAATAAATTTTCCTCTGAGGACCACTTTCATTGCATCCCACAGGTTCTGGTAAGTTGTATTTGTATTTTCATTTGCTTGTAGATATTGTTTAATTTCTTCTTTAATTTCCTGGTCAAGAGTGTATTATTTAAGTTCCATGTGTTTGTGGTGTTTTTGCAGTTACTTTTATCGTTAATTTCCAGTTTCATGGCACTATGATCTGATAACATACATGGGATAATTTCAATTCTTTTGCATTTACTTAAATATGTTCTGTGTGTTAGTATATGGTCTATTTTAGAGAATGTCTCATGTACTCCTGAGAAGAAGGTATATTCCGATGTTGTTGGATGGAACACTCTATCAAATCCATTTGTTCATAGGTGAGATTCAGTTCTGTTATTTCTTTGCTGATTTTCTGTCTAGTTGATCTATCCCTTTGTGTCGGTGGTGTGTTAAGGTCTCCTGTTATAATTGTGTTATTGCCTATTTGATTTTTCGTTTCTGTTAATACTTGCTTTGTGTAGTTGGGTGCTATGGAATTTGGTGCATATATATCTAAGATTGTTATCTCTTCCTCTTTCAGTTTTCCCCTAACTAGTATGTAATGATCTTCTTTATCTCTTTGGACCATTCTTGGTTTGAAGTTCACATGGTCTGCAAAGAGAATAGCTACCCCCGCTTTTTTTTTTTTTTTTGAGTTCCTGTTGCATGAGTATTGTTTTCCATCGTTTGGCTTTCAGTCTATGAGTGTCCTTTTGGGTTAGATAGGTTTCTTGTAGATAGCATATGGTTGGACATTATTTCTTGATCCATTCTGCCAGTCTGTTCCTTTTAATTGGTGAATTGAGGCCATTTACATTAATGGTTATAACTATCATATATTGGCTTATTATTGACATGTTATCTTTCTGATAACATGTATCTTAACTTTCCATTCTGTTTAATTGTCTGTCTTGCTTAGTGGTTTTTTCCTATGTGTATCTAGAATGTCTTTCAGTATTCTTTATAGGTTTGGTTTGGTGATCATGAAGTTCTTCAGCTGTTCTTTGTCATGGAAGTATCTTATTTCTCAATCCGTTTTGAAGGACAGTTTTGGAGGGTACATCCAGTCTGGTTGGAAGTCATTTTCTTTAAGGATCTGAAAAACTTCACTGCATGCTCTTCTTGACTTCATTGTGTTGAGAATTCCGCTGTGATTCTGATAGGTTTTCCTTTGTAGGTGACCTGTCTTTTATCTCTACCAGCTTTTAATATTCTGTTCTTACGTTGGATTTCTGGGATGGTGATTATTATATGTCTGGGTGTAGTTTTGTTTTGGTTATGGCTATTTGGAGTTCTATATGCCTCACTAATCTCTATGTCAGTTTCCATACTCATGTTTGGGAAGTTTTCAGCTATTACTTCTGTAAATAGCCTCTTGATATCATTTGTGTTGTCCCCTTCTTTTTCTTTTATCCCTATTAATCTTATATTGCTTTTCTTTGCATCGTCTTGCAGCTGTTGAATTGTTATTTCCTGATTTTTTGTTATTGTTAGAAGATCTTTCCTTTCCTGTTCACTAGTTTCCTTTCCTGTTATTGTTAGAAGATCTTTCTTTCCTGTTTCCTTATCTTCAAGGTCTGAGATTTTATCTTCACTTTTGTTTAGGTGGTTTTTGCAACTTTCATTAGAGTTTTTGATTTCCTGTATATCTCTTTAAATCTGCTTCATGTATTCTGTCTCTTAAACTGTTCATTCAGGGATTCTGTCACTTTGCTTTGTTCCTCTAATTTTTTAGCTGTGTCTTCGTTGGATGCATTCAGTATTTCTTTCACTATTTTTATCGTTTCTTCTTTTACCTGGGAGAATATTTCAAATTTTGAGTTCCCTCATACCTTCCCATACTTGCTTGTAGTCTTTTTAAGTGCCCTGTCAATCTCTCTTATTTTGTAACTATTTATTATTGTCAGTCTATCTAATTCTGGAGTAGTCTTCATTAGAAAATTTGTTTTTACTTGGTATTTAAAACTTGTGTTTTCCAAATAATAGTTGTGTTTCTGAACATAACCTTTAGGACATCTTGGTTTTATTTTTCATTTGACATTAATCCAATTAAAATTCCAGTCAGTAGAATAATAAGGATTAACATCATTCTTATCAATGAAATAATCTATGCCATTCAGAAAAAAATGTATGTAATAGTTAATAGTTTTGGTCCAAATTGAATGTTGTATAGAGAACACAAGTTCACAATTTTTAATTTTAAAATTGTCATAGGAATTCTATTTACTTCTTAGTCATTAGAAAGCTAAACAAAATAATGTTTTTAAAGAAACAGAGCCTCAGCCTGAGTGTATTTCAATAAAACACTGAAATACCATGTATAAGACCCTAGTAGATTTGATCACCAGCTCCGCAAATGATTTTTTTAGAAATTAGAGCAACAAATGCTAAATAACTTGTAGCTATTATAATTTGGGAATGCTTCCGCACTTATGGATTTATTAAATCCACAAAATACATGAGGATTTTATCAATTATCACATTTTCACAAAAGTTGAGATACTTTGATTTGCAGTGGGGGATGAAATATGTTAGAAGTATTTTATGATTCTAAATGTGAGAAGGGTGTGTGTAGTATGTGTTGTGCATGCATGTTTGTGAGATAGACTTATTCTTTTCCTTATATAAGGACTAAAGAACAGTAGGATAGAGTGGTTTACCCTAAGTAGATGACTGGAAGGCATTAGCAAAGTGTATATTTTGAAGACAGAAGGATGCAGAAAAAAAGACTGTGAACCATTGTTTAAATATTTGCTCTGACTCCAAAAAGCCACATGTAACTAACCTGTGTCTTTATATTCTCTGATGGAACCACCTTTATTTTAGAGCCACATTCACTATGATAGGAATTGAGAGTAATCATTCTGAATATATCAAAAAGAAAAATTAAAACTTAGTTATTTTGACAATAGTTAGGTAAAACCTGTATGGCCTCTTGATCTACTTCCAGCAGGAAAACACCTTTCTTTAAAGAAAGAGACACTTGAGAGTTTTGGTTTTTAAAATGTTTTCAGGATGACTCTCTTAAAAAAAGGTTAGTGGCTATTCTACCTCATTATTATTTGATGCTTTATTTTACAGACAAGTGTTATCGATAACATTTATGAAACAATATGTGGCATGGCTGCTTTAGGGGATGTGGTAGGAAATTTATTGTAAGACTTGAGTTTGAGAATTGATGTATTATTTAGTAGCTTCATGAATTTTATCAACCTATGTAACCTCTCTACTTCCCTCTTTTTTTTAAATTTTCAAGATAAAATTTGTTGTGAGAATTAAAGATAATATGTAAAATCCATAAGGGCTCAATAAGTAATAAGTGACGTTTATCAGTTGCTTTTAAAATTGTTTTATTAGTTTTGTTAAGAATGACAGAATCTAAGACCTTACAGGCCAAGGATGGCAAAACTTTTATATGGAAGTACCAAACTACAAACCAAAAGCCCACTTATTTATCACAAAACACCAACATTACAGTTAAACCTGAATACTGAGGTGTTAGTTTAGGAGAAAAAAAAAACCCTCATACAATAACATCTTTTGAATTATAAAAACCACAATATAAAAATCAGAGATAAAATGAAGTGCTATACTTTAACTTCCCTTGATACTTGCCTGAAGCCACTGAGCCCTTGATTAAATCTTAGCAATTTCTTTCATACCCATACAAGTGATTTACAGAATAAATTTTATCAGTGTGAAGAAAACTATGTACTAATATCTTGATACTTCAAGTTGTTATCAAAGCAATTTATTCATTATGAACTCATCACAGAATTGAAGAATATTTACATATACTATGAGGATCCCAATTCTTTAAGATAATTAAAACAACATCTTGGTCTTTATATTTTCACTATGGTGTACATATTATACAAATATAAATGTCATGTATCCATCATGTTATGAAATTTTTATAATTTCCAGTAATTATCAGTACTGGAAATCTTTAAGCAGATACACAAAGCAATCCTCTACTCTAGGTTTTTGAGAATTGTTTATCATGGAAGAGGTTATAAAATGCAATTCGAAGATGAGTATGGTGCTTCATGAGTGCAATCCTAGCACATGGAAGGCTGGAGCAGGAGGATCCAAGTTTGATCCCAGCCTAGGGAACTCAGTGACTTAGCCAGACCTCACCTCACAGAAAAAAATTGTGCTGAGAATGTAGCTCAATATGAAGCCTCTGGCTTCACTCACCAATAAAACACACACACACACACACACATATACACACACACACACACACAACACAATTTGAGAATCACCTAAGTCTAAAGCAACATTGTTCTATTACTTCTAATATTTAATAACTCATGGTATTTAAAAATTTTGTAATGAAAATGTACAGTTCTAATACTATTTCCTCCATAAATTTCATGATCTTCATCACATTCTTCATCATACATTACATAACTGAACAGTCTAATTGTTATTATTTGATAAATTTATATAGATATAGATGTAATTTCTTTAACTTCCACTAATAATCATTTTCACATACAGATTTTTAGGTATCATTCCCCTCCCTAATAACATTGGGACATGTATCTGGTTTTGCCATTACTCTCCTCAACTCCAAAATAAAGGTCATAATATCTGCATCAAATTATCTAGATGAACAGAAAAAAATAATGAGTGAAAATGAGCAAAGCTTAAAAACCTCATCTTGCTATTGATTTCTGAGTGGAGTAACTGTGTATATGTCCTTTGATATCTGAGTTACACTCAATTTATTGACTCTGGTTAAGTAATGATTTGTTTGTTTACACTTAAAGTATCCCAGTTATTTAGAAAAATTATCCTTTAGGTTTTTTGCTTGTTTGTTTTTTTGTATCAGGGATCAAACTCATGACTTCACACTTGCCACACAGGCACTTATGCCACTGAGCTAAATCCTCAGCACCTATCCTAACTTTGAGAGTCATGATTATCTTCATATAATAGCTATTAATCTCATTGTAGACTATATATTAATAAATTATTATTTACATGTATGATGCAGTCTAATTTACATGAAAACAAAACATAGTGGTAGTCCCTAATATATTACTAAAAATAATTTTGCATAGGAAAAAATGAAAATTTCATAGTCAGAGGCTATTAGGCTTAAACATTATATCTTCAAGTGTCCCACATTCTTAGGCCCATTTGCAAGAAGTCTGCATGTAAATCATTTTTTTTTCATAATTTCATCTTCACATGCTTTAGAAACAAATGTCATTAATAAATATTAGCTATAATTATTTTATCTATGTTAAATACCAATTTTTTATCAGCACACTGATTGTAATGTGCCAAGGAGTTTGTGAAAAAAATGAAAATCATTCAGAAGCAACATGCTAGCAATAAGGAACACAAGCATCAATGTGTGTTGATCCTTGATATCAGTAAACTTCTTGTAAAGTTGAGATCAATGTGCCAACTGATGTCAAATGGATTTAAATAACCTCCACCTCCATTTATCTTCTGTACATATCACATCATTCATTTTCTGCAGAATATTTATTATAATTTCCCATTATTGTCCTTATTTCTTCTCTTGTATGTTGTCAGTGTTCCTAACACCAACAGCCTCGTATCTCAAGTGACCCATTCCATATAATCAGAATTTTTAAAAAATGAGCTAAGTAAAATTTTTTCTTGAAAATCACTTATGGTGGCATCTTAGTGTGTTAGTTACTTTTCTCTCCTTGCTGAAAAAAATAACCCTCATCCAATGGTAAAGGGGGAGATGTTTATTTAGCTCACAGTTCAATCCATAATTGACTAGCTCCAAGGCAGGGTGCTACGACAGAGGTGCATCAAATAAGAGAAATAGTCCATGGCAAGCAGACAGCAAGAGTAAGCAAAGCACAATCACAGTTCTTTCTATCTCTCGTATCTTATCCAGGCTACTTAGGGTGGTGACACCCAGATCCTTAAACCTAGAGTCCTTGATCCTAGCATTGCACCATGAATCAATTCCAGTGTCATTGACTCTAGACCTGGCCTCTTCTGGAAAAAGTCCCACTTATGACCACATGAGATTTGTAGAGACATCTAAACACAAGCTGTAGCATTCAGTTTATGAACTTAACTTATCATACAACTTTGAGGAAGATGACTCTATTTGTCTTTGCATGGAAAAAGTGATCATGGTGGTATTTGTTACTTAATGAAAAGTTTTGGAAGGGAAGCAGAATTCTGTAGAACACGTTTATTTGCAAGGAGAAACATTCATGAATCAAGGTATTACTGTATTTTCTCAAGATTCAATAAAGAAGCATATAGGAATATATATATATATATATATATATATATATATATATATTCACACACATATATATTTACACATGAACATAAGTATGTATGCATATATGTATTTAGACATTATATATATATATAGTCCATATATATATATATATATATATATATATATATATATATGGATAGTAGTATGGTGTTTAATGCATCATAAGGAACTATACTTGAACTAGGGGATTTTGCTCTGATAACTAGCTAACTGCAATATTGAGACAATCATAGGCCATTATTTTCACATCAAAGATGAAAGACTGAATTTAAATATGTCTCTTATATTCTGAATCTCAATTTAAGTTCCAATATTCATAAATGGCCTTCTAATAGTATAAGTAGGTCCTTCTCTCCAGGTCTCCCTCTCTCTCGATGAGCACAGGACTCAGGGCCTCACACTTACAAGCGTTATTCCTATGAGGTATGCCCCAATCCTGTTTTTCTCCACTAATGTAATGATGTTTTATATGAGATTTCACTTACTTGAATAAAAGATATTGGGGAATATAGGGAAAGAGAACAAGAAGTCACCAAGAAGCAAGCCTTCCATGTGAATCAGCGCCAGTGTGGGCTGCTGAGGGGACAGCCAGATGCCATCCTTTTCCAGTGAGTCAGCATCATCTGCAGACAGTGAGAGAAGAGAACAAGAAATCAGCAAGAAGTATATGCACAGAATCCTGGGGGAGAGCAGGATGCCATCCCCTTCCAGTGCTTGGACTGGGAAACAAGAAGAGCCACCCCCACACCACCACAAGCCACCAACTGATCCAGAGAAACATAAGCTGTGATGATGGCTATTAAAGTGAAATAAAATTTAATGCTTTTAGTGTTTAGTGTTGCACTGACTTTGCAGGTCTAAAGCCAATGATCTGGTCATCTATTCAGAGGATGGCAACATGCAGTGTAACATCTGTGGGGGGTTTCCTGAGGGTGGTAGTCATTGTTGATTCCCTATTGTCTTGTTTTGAAGTCCTGTATAATTTTCATTGCTTTGTTGGGTTGGGTTTTGTTCTGTTTTATTTTGTTTGATTTTATTGTATCCAATGGCATGGGCAGCTATTTCAAAGAAACAAAACAGTAGCCATTTTGGATTTACTATTATCTTGTTTTGCAGTCCTATATTGCATTCATTTTTTTGTTTTTATTAGTTCTATTATGTTCTGTTCTGTTTGATCTGTACTATGTCTGAAGGTATCTGCAGCTATTTTGAAGGCAACAAGAGGCATTATGGTAACCATCGTTGATTTCCTATTGTTTTGAAGTCCTGTGTTACTTACACTGGTTTGTTTTGATTGACTTTGTTCTGTTTTATTTTGCTTGGTTTTATTCTCTTTAAAATCATTAAAAAAAATGGGTCAGAGATTTAGCTCAGCTGTACAAGTGCCTACCAGGCAAGCACAAGGTTGTGAGTTTGATCCCCAGAACCAAAACTAAAACAAAATTTTTAAAAATGTTTAAAAATTTTGTTTAAAAAGTATATAGCTACCACTATGAAAGTAAAAGTATGCATATAGCTAGGGATGGCGAGCCTTTAGAGCTTTCATTGATAGAAACAGCCCAGTGTACAAAACATGCCATAGGGTCTCCATCATTGCTATAGACCAATACCTATTGCAAGAGCAAGATGATCTTAGAATCTCTTCTTCAGAACTGGAATGTGTACTGAAAATTGAAATTTCAAGATCTCACCAAAAATCATGCAACCTTTGAACTGGCATTTTAAACAAGCATCTGCACAATTCTTGTGAAAAATAAACATTTGGGGAATTTTTTATTTAAAACCTATGAAGTGAGGAATATTTATAGTGAAATCAAAGAGACACGGATCCCAGCACTTTGTAAGAGCCTATCTGAACATAAATTCAACCAGAGATAGGCAAGATTTGTGCATAGGGTGATTGTTTAATTGATTTTTTCAATTCTGATGACATTAGTTATAATCCATGGATCACATTTGACATGTAGGTAGCATTAGTTTGAACTTATGAGCCAATAAAATTATATTTAAGTAAAATTTCTGCCACTCACAAATATCTCTATTATTCAAAGGTTTTTTTGTCAAACTCTTCCAGAGAAGCTGTTCTTACTAGGGAAGGATGTGTAGCAGTACAATGCCTGTAGAAGTTGTGATAGTTACATCTTTTTACTGACCAGTGTCTTCCTGACATTTGCATTGAATAACTACCCATATCATATGGTTTGTTAAATAGTTGACTGTTATATGAAATATAAGTTTTGAACTGTTGTAGCTATTGCTATTTTCTTTGGATATTGAAAAAGCAAAAGAGTAAATCTACATTGTGTAATAGAAATATTTAGATTCTGTGTTAAGGAAAACACCTGGATTTAGTTGATAAGGTCCTCCCGGAGTGCTATAGAAGCAACTGTGGATTCATTTAGCAGGCACCTTAACAACAACAATAGCAAGTATTTCATCTTTACTGGCTGGTCTATTTTCCTGCTTAAATGAAAAAATGAACAAGATGAGCTAAAAAATTTCACTTTTACCTTAGCACTTTCCAGATTTTAGCTAATCATGAGCATTTGAACTTGCACTGTAAAACTCTAATAGATTAATATTGAGTTGTTTTCTGAGTGTGTAAAATGATTATTAGCACCTACTTTACAGTGAGAATTGGTCACAGCAAGCATCACTCAACTTTATTATCATTTTATTATAATGAATCACTATTTTAATTATCATGAATTACATAATAAATGAATCATTATTTTAATTTGCATGAAGTATAACATTTTTTTCTCTAAAAGTGTGTGGAACCCCACAGAAGCCTACACACTGGTTACCTTGAGAGTATGAGAGTGAAAGTGACTGGAGTTTAGATAAGGGTAGATTGACTTGAAAATGAGATGTGCCTTTATAATTAAAGTAATGAAATAGGATGAGAAATTTAAATTAAAACCTAGGCACACATCAGCATCTTATATCTGTCAGTATATCAGATAGGCACACAAATATTTGCTCTAAAAGCATATAAGCAGTCTTATGTTTTACAAATAGAATTTCTGGTAATTGTAACATTGTTATCATTTATACAAAATGGGATTTTAAAAGTAAAACTATAGTCAAGAATATCATTAAAATAGGAATCTCAAAATATGCTTGTCCCTTTAAAACATAAAATATGACAATTTAAAAGCTTAACACTAAAATTATTATTTCTATCATACTACTAGAAGGAATTGCTTTCTTGCAAAAAATATAACTTGAAAGGATCTAAAGTACATTCTAATGGGTCTAAATGTTTGGTTAAAAAATGCAGTCTCTCAAATGCATGGAATCGTTCAAAGTACATGGAAGAAATATGTTTTCTACAGTAGAATTTAAAAATCAGAATCTAGAAATCTTGATTGGAATGTAAGGACAATTACCAAATATAACAAAGTTGATATTTCGTTTTTGTTGTGGCCCACTTCTATTAAGCAATAAATTAATCAATTAAAGGAGTATTCATTCATCTTTGAAATGAGTATTGACTGAGGTAAAATGTCAACAACTTGATTTATTATTTAAAATTGAAAATTTATGATTCTGGTATAGTCCCCATGACATATGATTAGTTTGTTATTCCAGGAGAAAAAGTTATATTATCTTTATTGCTATTAACATGAGGTTAGTCCCAATTAAAAGAAACTTCTGATTTCTTCCATTAGCCTTTATTAATATAAATATCATATTTGTCCATATACACACATGTGCATATATTATATATACAGAAACAGTATCAAATATCGATGCAAAGTATGTATGATATAGTATGTTACTTTTTAACTACAATAACAAAGAAGGATAAAAAATACAGAAGACCAGATCACAAAGTACTTAACCATTCAAATATTAGTTTATTCAATATTTTTGTTAATATGACGACCACTACAACATACTATTTCTCATGGAAACAAATGACTCACCCTTATGAATTCCTGTCTATAAAACATTAGTGAAAAAACTATCCCAGCACTACAATCTAAGATCCAGTCCCACTAGTCATTTATGACAGAAGAACAAATGTCTTCATATTAAATCCATACACTTTATCTTTCCTAATTGTAAAGTTCCCTTCATGAACTAGTTTAGCATTTGAGACAGCAGCACAACTTTATATTGATTTCTGTCTCGCTAGACGAGTGATGAATGAAGCACTTCTTTGCATTTTTTCCAATTTCTATCTCCTGAATATCAACCCAATCCATATGACAATTTATTAAGATTGCTATGAAAGCAGCCCTATACCATTCTTCTATTTAAATTGGAAATTTGGTTCCATGTATTTTCAGTTCAATCAAATGGAGCCAAGTGTTTGGAGAACAAGACAGCTGCTTTCATTTCAAAATGCTTATCACCGTTTACACTAAGTGAATAGTACTTGAAAACACTTCCATTTCAACTGTCGGCTGACTGAAACTGATTATGTTTTAGCATCTGTAATTAATTAAGTACTTTAAATTATGCATAATGCTTTTTAAAAACTCAAAGGTTTTTGCCCAATTGAAATATTCTAGATTATTTAATGTGGTAATGACTACTAAAATGTATAAAATATAACTTCTTCCAATAAATGATAGTTTGCTTTATTTTATAATTAATGAGAGATGGTAGAGTCCAATAACCACCAAAATTGAATATTAGAAAACTTATTAAAAACTAAAAATTCCAATTTTAGAAGTGATCATATAAATATGGTATGCAGCTGAAAACATTATCATATTACAAATCAATCACTGCCACCACCATTCAAACCAAATCGCCTGATAATCAGATCACCACTGTCTCTTCTTTCTAATTTCTGTGAAGACATACTTAGGACAAAAGCTTCCCCTATTTTTTATACTTTGGAATAAAGAGCTTCTCCTATTCTTTATTTTTACACTCTGGGAGTTTTTCCACCCCTT
Organism: Hydrochoerus hydrochaeris; assembly: GCA_004027455.1. Lineage (NCBI taxonomy): Eukaryota > Metazoa > Chordata > Mammalia > Rodentia > Hydrochaeridae > Hydrochoerus > Hydrochoerus hydrochaeris. The sequence continues at coordinate 104,150 of PVLA01006988.1, forward strand.
TACTTGTTTTGTTTTGTTTGGTTTGGTTTCCTTTATTTCTTTTTTATAGAAAGTAACAAAGAGGAAAGTAAAACTTTCCTCTCCTACATCTACATCCAGTGTGTTCTCCAAACACACTCGGGATTTATCAATAAGTCCTTATTGATCTACTGATAGGTTCTTGATATTGTGACTCTAGATTATATATATGCCACCTGTAAATTACAATTTTTATTGTATCCCATGTATCTGAGCAAGTAAACTTACATATAGCATTAAAACAGTAATTACAAAAATTTCACTTATTAAATTCAGACATTTAAAAAACTTCAAGAAACCTACCAATGATAAACTCTGAGAAAGATAGGACTAACTTTTTATTTTTTTCTCCACTGTACAATCACTATGGTATGTAATGTAGAACAGAGCTGTATTCAGAATAGTTGGTAGCAACCATCAGACCCTGTCTCTTCTCTATCAGCTTTAACTATGCGGACCTTTCTATATGATATATTGTTATTTGGAATGGGAAACAGTTTTGCTATGAACCATCACTGAGTAGGTAATCTAGGTCTAATGCCCTGGAGATTTCTTATACCAAAGAGGACTTCTAGCACCGACCTAATCTGCCAGGCAAGTCTATCATTTAGTTTAAAACACTGTTTGTTCTCTGCAGATTCTTCCAGCTATATCCTTATAATCATGGCTGCTAGAAGACAACACCATTTGATTTTTCCTAAGTCAGTACTGTCCTGTAAATACTGTAGGTCATATATGTAATGTAAAATTTCTAATAGCTACATTTTTTAAAAGTAAGACAAAGTTTTAAGTTGAATCTTTTATTTACATTTATTAATATGTTGTCATTTATTTATAATTATTTAATGCAATATATAATTTCATTTTAACTTATGCATAACATACTTTAAAAAAAACTTTTATGGGTACATGTGTGCAGTCCATAGTGATTACATTCATTAGGGAATTGTTACAGGTACATAGCACATTTCAGTGCTTTCTTTCCCCTTCCCATCACCCCTCCCATACACAATATTTTAAAATGCTGTAAAGTGAATTTTTACAAGTCTTCAAAGTCTATATTTCATACAACAGTTTATAAGAATGATACCTTGTCAGATTGTCATATAACCATTTGGGGGGACATTTTACTTTAGATACACATGAGAATGTGTCAGCCCTGATATAAATTAGGGATCAAAATGACTAAAAATCACAGTTTTAGAAAGACACACTAACCCTTGAGAATAAACCTGTTAATCTGTCTGATGTCATATAAATGACCTTCTCTGTGAAAAATAAAATTAGAACTTAATTTCAGAAAACAACCAAACTATCTCTTGATATATCTAGAAATGAAAATATAGTAACTTCTAAAAAGTGTATGGCATATAAAATGAATTATAATTTAATTATCTCATTTATTATTTTTCAGTTATTTTGTACTGGGAAATGTATACTAGAATTACCAGTTAAAGCAAATACATGGTCTTATACATGCAAAACATGTATTTATAAAATGAAAAGACTGAATACTAATAAGCTTTTACAATTAGGAAAAGCATAATACCTACAATTAATGCTGAAAGATAATAACTAGATTAGAATAAAGAAAGGAAACACCCTACACTTAAATATGCTGTGTACTGTGTACAGATATAGACATACGGATATATTTGCACAAAAGTGGATAACTAGAAATGTACTTGAGATTAAACATGGAAATATAAATAATATTATAAGCTATTTTTGGCAAACATACTCGAATTATTAGACAAAATGAAATTCCCAAATGTACAAAGTGTTTTAAAAGTAATTTAAAGAAAAAGAATAATCAAAACCTTTAAATAACTTGAACATATAGTCAAATATTACAAAGGCAGAGAGAGAGGAATTCAGGGATAGAACAAGCTATAAGGTATGCAAGAGGTTCCACAGACTCAAAGCAGGAAACGTTCACTTCAAGTAGAAAATTATTCCACTAAATAAAGATTAACTTTCCAAATCATTCTTCAAACTTAGTTAAGTTTGTTAGTAAACTTGGACATCCCTGGTAACATAATGTATCAGCTAACCTCTCTTATGAACATATATGTAAAATACTAACTTAAAATCTCTTATGAGCATATATGCAAAATATTAATTTAAAATATCAAAGAAAATGTACAACTTATTTTGAAAGTTATACTTATTTTTTATTTTAGTGATTATCTAGGAATTTTAACGTGTATATTTTTTCCACAACAAATTATAAATCTATTTAGTCTCCCACTCATTAAAGGAGTATATAATTTGATGGGTTAGTCTTAGAACATTGCTCAGTGTTAATAACTAATTTAACTGTTTAACAGAAAAACACTGTAAAATTTTCTAAATAAATGCAAAACAGTCAACATGTATTCATAAGCATTAAAAGATGAGTTAAACTAAAAACACAAAAGAAAGGAAAATATTTAATAAAATAAATTTATATGAAAAATCTAAAGAAAACATCTTACTAATGAGAGATAAAAAGTATTGACTGGGGCTGGGGTTTATGTCAGTGGTTCAAGCACTTGCTTGGTAAGTGCGAGGTCGTCAAGGTCGTGAGTTTGATCCCGGGTACCCCCCAAAAAAGTATTGATATTTCTGTTCAATGATTATGACTGATTTTAGCCAAAAAGAAAAGACAAAATAACCACGTACTGTTAGAATTAAAAAGATGAAAACAATAAAACTTTTATTGCCTATATATTACATGATTGTCCATATATAAAACACAGGAAAAAAGTATAGGCATTAGATTTATATACAGTATGTATTTACAATATTATTCATTAGTAACATTGAGCTGAAAATGGAATCTTAAAATGAGGTACTGAGAAATACACATATAATGAAATTGTATAACCTCTGTATGAAGATATTGGAATATTGTTAGAAGACATGAAATACTAATAAAGGGTTGGATTTTATGTCATGATGAGCCAAATCAATACATAGACAAAAGTATTTTGACACATTAATGAATATATTTCATACAAATAGTATCAAATTTGCAACAGAAAAAAAGCATTTGAAAGAGTATACTTTTTTTTAACACTTGAGGACCTAATTCCTAAACTTATATGGAAGAAGAAAACCTGTATATTTGCAAAAACCATGTTGAAGATTAAAAATGAATAACAAGAATGAGGAGGCAATGCATCACAGCTATAGCAATTAAAATTAATGAAATAGTTGGGACAGATTGATAGAGAATTTAAAAAGCCAGGAAAAAAAAAAGACCTTAGAGCTTGTTTGGAGACAAAAATAGTATTCTCATTTTATGAAAGAATGACCTGTTGAACTCTTTATCTATTTGGAATCTCTTAGGGTAGTCAATTGGATAGGACTTGGTCAATTTTATGAAAAATGTAAAAACCCAGGTTTCTGTTTTAAATATCTGTTCTTAATTACATAACCATAACTTATAACCCATTAGTTTTTACCTTTGTTTCAATTAAGTTATAGGAACTTTCCTATGTACTTCAATATTATTTTCTTCTGTAAAAGTTCTCTGAAATTTTTACTACAGATAAATGATGTTTAGTAAGTATAAGATATGGTTAATATTAGAAATTCCATCTGGGAAGAAAGCAAACTAAATTTTATGTTTTAGGGTAAATTATGTTATAAAATTCAGTAATATTTTGAAATCTTCAGCCAAGAAAATACTATTTGTAGTCACTGTGCCTAATATGAGTTGCAACGGTTGTGGTCGATAGAGAAACTAACCAAGATACAGTATGCTACTAACCCCAACTCCCAACTGAGGACAGTCTGCCTCGATTCCCACAGAAAAAGCTTCCCCCCAATGTGCAATAATAGTCATTGGCAAGAAATGGTACTTTATAAAGTCTTTTGTCAAGCAACATGTGACATAATTAAATGTTTATTGACCCAGAACAAGGACCCCATACTACACACACACACCCACACGTCCCTTCTCACCCACTCTTTCCTGTAGAAACCATTGTATTTTGAGTGTAAGAAATAATAGAGTTGGAGAAGATAATTCACAGCCCTCAGAAATGTGGAAATGTACCCTAGCTAACCCACAGAGGAGGGTCCTCATATTCCAACTCTATGTGAATGATATACAGGTACATAAATTTTCATTGTTCTCACCCATAAATGTGGTTATATTCTTATATTTGACTTATTTTCTATTCTGTTTCAGAATACCATATTCTTTTTCATTAACACATATTAATTGCAAGTATTAATGAAGTTCAGTGTGATCTTTCATACATTGATACAATATGTACTGATCAAACCCAACCTCCATTTTTTCCCATATTCTACCAACTACAACTTGTAGCTAGTATTCAGTATTTTATATTCAGGTCAATTTTTTCTTCCTTTCACAAATGAGAGAGAATAGATGATACTTAATCTTTCTGTGTCTGGCTTATTTCACTTAAACTGTATTATAATTTCATCCTTTTTACTAGAAGTGGCATGATTACTTTCTGCCTTAGGCCTGAAAATTACTTCATTGTGTATGTATACCACATTTTTTAATCCATTAAAATAGGCAAGCAGGTTGACACAATTTAACTATTTTGAAGAGTCCCACAAGAAATGTGGGATGAGGGGCTGAGGATCTAGCTCAGTGGTTTAAGCACCTGCAAAAAAAAATAAATAAATAAATGCAGGATAAGATATTTCTTTGTTATGTCTGTTTGTTTTCCTTTAGATAAGTAACTAGAAGTGGGATAGCCAGATCATAAAGTAGATCTATTTTTAGTTTGTGAAGAACCTTCACAATGTTCTCCATATTGGCTGTATTAATTTATATTTCCACACATGTATCTGATGATTCCTTTTTCTCTGCATGCTCTCTAGCTTTTCTGTATTATTTTTTCTTCTTTTTAATAATAGGCATTCCAACTGAGTTGATTTTGATTTGTATTTCCCTGATGAATAATGATACTATTTTTTATATTTCTTGGCCATTGATAATCTTCTTTGAATAAGTACCTAGTTAGATCATTTCCCCATTTTAATAGGATTTTTAAAAATTTTTTGATGCATTTTTGTAATCTTTTTTTTCCGAATATTAGCCTTTTGTTTAATGGATATTGTCAAACATTTTCACTCATTGTTAGATTGTTTCTTCAGTCCTTTGATTATTTCTTTTGCTGTGCAGAAGTTTTTAGTTTGACATAATACAATTTGTCAGTTTTGGTGTTTGCTTCCTGTGTGTTTTGAAGTCTTAGCCAGGATTTCATTGTATGTAGTAACATCTTGAATTCTCCCCCCAATGCTTTTTCACAGTAATATCAGATTTTTGGATCTTGCATTTAGGGCCTCAATTCATTTTGAGTTGATTTTATAGGAGTGAGAGAAATAGTGGTTCAATTTCAGTCTTCAGGTGTGAATCTCCAGTTTTCCCAGCACCATTTATAAAACAGGCCTTTCACCAATGTGTATGTTTTGATGACTTTGTTAAGCATCAGCTATAGATTCATGGATTTATATGTGGGTTCTTTATTGTATTCCATTGTCCTATATATCTGTTTTTAATGCCAATACCACACTGTTTTATTTACTATCACTCTTCAGTATCACATAATCAGTGAACTTATGGTGAAGCTTCTAGGTTTGATCATTTGCTTGAGACTGTCTTAACTGTTCTCAAGATTACCTTAGTTTTTATATGGAATTGAGAATTCCTTTTTTAGTTCTATGAAAAATATCAGTGTTTTGTGGCAGTTCCATTAAACCTTTACAATGTTTTTTATAGCATGGTCATTGTATTAATATTTTTAATTCTTCAATACTGGAAGTCTTCATTGGGATGTTTGTGAATGTGTGTGTGTGTGTGTGTGCACATGTACACACACATGTGCATGTGTATTCTGCTGTTTCTTTCATTGGTGTGTTATAATATTCATTATAAAAGTCTTTTGCTTTCATAATTAAATGTATTCATGGATTTTTTGTTTGTTTATTGTAGCTATTATGAATTTGATTGCTCTCATAAATTTTTTCTCAGCAAATTCATTATTGGTATGTAAAAGAGTTACTGCTTTTTTATGGAGAATTTTTTGTCCTGCTACTTTTACTGAATTCATTTATCAATCTAATAATATTTTGATTTACTTTAGGTTTTTTTATATTTAGAATCAAATAATCTGTGAAGAGCAGTAATTTAACTTTTTCTTCTCCCATTCGTATGTCTTTTTTTTCTTAATTTGTTTTGTCTGAAATTTCTAGTACTATGCCATGTTTTATAGATGTAGTAAAAGTGGACACTTTTTCCTTGTTCCTGATTTTAGAGGAAATAATTCAGCTTTTGTCGATTTTGGTGTAATGTTGACTGTAAATTTGTCCTATACAAAGCCCTTACCTTGAGACATGGAAAAGAAGCAGTTGATATTTGATGCACAAATACTCTCACTACTTAAAGTGAGAGAACATTCTTAATTGACATCTTAAATATAAGCCCAAGGAATGAAAGATTTTAGACCAGCTTTAGATCTATCTTTAAGACTTGGGTTAAAAATGATACAAAGCGTGGAAAGAATAATTATGGTTAAAAAGAAAGCATGATCCTGACTGGAACATCTGTTTACTAGTAATAGATGTATTTTGCATTTGACTGGTTAATATTGACATAGGGGGATAAAACTCCACAACCTACTCTATGTCCGGTACGAGCTCGTGTTCTCTAATATCGAAGAATGAATTTTAGAAACAATGGAGTTTAAGAGCAGAATATATTTATTGAGAGAAAAAAATCTTCTGTCTGAGCGATAGACAGAGAGGGTCCTGAGTGAGTTGCCAAAGACTGCGTTTTCTAAGGATCTTTATAGAGGAAAACCACAAAGTAAGGCAGATCTAAGGTGGGGGAAAGCATGAGAACCACAAAGTGGGCATAAAGTCAACCAGTAAGATTAATTGCTTAGGTAAAATCGATTAAATAGGGACAAAGGGGAAAGCAAGTCACATAGCAAGCGGGCATGCTTACAGAGCAGTGACTCTTCCTGTAAGGGTTGGGGGAATGGTGACTCCTGGCTTCCTCAGGGTGACAGAGAACTATTTTAGAATATCTGTCTTTAAGATGTGGGAGTATTTGCTTGATCTTTTGTCTTGAGGCCTGGCCCACAGCTTGAGGTATTTGCCTCCCCCAGACTGGACAGGAATCTAGCCTCCTGCACTGGTTCCTTCCAGGACCTAGCCCTAGCCTGAGTGCCGATAATATTTTTATTTAACTTACTTGCCTGTAATGAAATGATTCCCGCAGTAGAAATCAACAAACAAAAGAAATTTGATAGTTTGTTCAAAGTTAAAGCAATCATACATAAGAGGTGGGATAACAGAAATTTTCATAAATTCTAGTAATAAAATATACTAATAAAAATTGAATCTTGCTGTTTTAAACTCCAGGCATCTCATGAAAAAGTTTTAATCATTGAGAAATACATATTCATAAAGAATATTAGACAAAACAGTAACTATGTTTCTATACTTCAATAGTTTAAAAATTGCAAAGGTAGTAAATATCGAAATAAAAATAAAAAATAACTTCACTATTTTTCTTTTACTATGTTTTCTTTAGATTGGGAAATTTTTACTTTCTTTAAGAAATTAGAGTAAGTGGATGATGAGAAAGTGATTTTAAATCCATAAGTATATACTCTACTCTGATATACATATATACACTTTATAAAATTATATATATATACATTTTTCATAAAATTTATATATGTAATTTACACATGCACATTAAACATATAAATGTATACTCATAAATTTATAAATATATATATATGTTTATAAATAAATATAAAGATGTAGATAGATAAACAGACATATCTTGGTCTCCTTTGCTGGCCTGCCTTTCCATGAATACATACATGGACACACACACACACACACACACTCTTATTCCTACTCATTCTGTCATTCAAGGAAAGAGGAAAAACACATCACAGAATGAAGGTTTGCATTTTGTAAATGTAGCTCCTTTTTAAGTGTTCTATTTTGCTGTTTCTACAGGGATTTCTCTTTTATAGTTTTACTCTTTGAGGATTCAGAGATCCTGAGCTGCCTCGTTCTTAAAGCAAATTTGCAAAGAAATATTTTTCTAATCCTTCATCCAAATCCCCTAAGATTACTAGAGTCAAAGTAGAAAGTTGAATTTATCCCATTACCCATGAATCAATCTGAAGAGGCCATCAAGGTTTCTCTTTTCATTTAATCTCTTGGAAACTAGATGCCAGAAATGATCTTGCATATTTTTTTAGTAGTCAGTTCCTTAAAGCATAATTTCTACAAATCATTCAAATCTCTTAAATTATACAAAAAGTAACAATAAATTGATGTGATCATTCTTTTATCTTTGTTAAGTAACTGCTGACAATTATTGTAAAATCTAGAGAATAGAGGGAAAAGATATCTATAAAAAGAATTCACGGTCCCAGGAAAAAGCAGCAAAATTTTCATCTGTCTTGGTGACCTGCAATACCACTTGCTACGCTACCATGTACAGATGTATTGTTTTTCCCACTAGGTGTTTACTAATAATCACAGGGTGAAAGAGTCCCCTATTTAGTACAATCAGAGAAGAAGAGGAGAAGACAGGGCTTGAAGATAGGAACAAGAAATCCCTAAAAGAGATAACTAGCAGAAGGGCGACCTATGCAAGTCGTGAATGATTTTTATTTTTATGTGATTTTGTTTCTAATTTTGATTAAATAAAAATTTTGAAAAGTCTGACCTATCTGTGCATCTTAAATTTAAAAATCTGCAAATGTGTGCCAGCTATTTTAATGCATAATTTTATAATGATGGATTCTGGTGAACCATTTATTGCCTTTCTGTAAAGTCTTTTGGTTACAAATACATGCATATGAATACTCCAGACTATGACAAATGAGGACTATTATTTCACATTTCAAATGGGTGTCAGTTCCATTCTTGGCTGCATAACTCACTGTCAGAAATTACTAAAATTCTAGAGCCTTAGTTCTAAATGCCCCTTTCTTTTAAAAATCCTAAAAGTTCCCTAAAGATAGAATT